>PNEQ01044399.1:59121-71619 GCA_003012365.1 Medauroidea extradentata | reverse complement strand
GAACAATTAAGTAAATAATATATTTCAGAACGGGTTGTTAAAAATTTTTTTCCGTAGCAGTCTGATGAATTTTTTAAAATAATGGGCGAGCATACCAGGTCATAACTGTGAAATTATTGTATTCTCATCGGTTGTGAATACGTATGCAAAATTGAAATTTACTTAGACGTCTGTAACTGGGTGAAAATTTAATTGAAACAGGCCGTTACATTTATACATGTAAGAGAGGCTTATAAAACTGTGTTAATAACAAAGCAGTGACAATGCTTTGCTGCTAAGAAACTAATATACTTATATGGTTCATATCAAAGACAGTAAGAAATAAGGCTAAAAAAAAGGGGAAAAATAACAAAACAAACATGTCATATAATCATATCAAACTAACCTCTAGTTCATAAATGTGATGAAATAATCATTCTTGCCGGAGTACGGTCGTCACGAGTCATTAAAATAGTTCCCGTGCGCCAGGGAATTAGGCAATGCCGTGAAGCATGTCTCGCCTTCTGGTTGTAAACCATGCTGTGATTTGTTGCTACTAGCTACTAAACGAGAACGCTGGTTACAAAGCATGTCAAGTGCATCGTTGTTATGACATAATGAATATATACTGCACATAACACTGTAAAATCTTCAAACCACTCTTGTTACCTTCGAGAGTATCCAACAGGAGATGCATTGGCATTAATAAAGCAAAGCTGAGAGTCGCAATTTGGATTAACGTATAGAAATGTGTAACAGACAAAGCATTGCTACATGCAAATGTTTTGCTACTAATAATTACCACCATAACACCACATACCTCTTTTTCCTGGCAGGTAGGCAGCTTCTGCCTGAAGAATGCGTAATATGACATTCATTATAAAGTACTGTATAAATATGCCTAACATTGCAAATGATTATAACGGTTAAATATAATAAGACAATAAATGAATAATTTAAAGTGTTACCAGATATTTCTTTATGTGTTTTATCAGAGCAGTCTCACAGATTCTTTGTAAATGGCACCGCTAGATCAGATTCATACCAGGGTATATGCTGTACATTAGACAATGATAAATTATTTATTTTCTTCACATTGTCAAACAGAAAAATAGTAAATGCAATTTTCTAATATTAAAAATTAGACTTCAGAATTTGCCGTTTTTGTACAGGGCAGCTATGATTATAGGTGTTTTTATCCCTTAAACTGTAAAGAGTCACAAGTAATTAATAACACAAACATATAACAAAAGAGCATTAATTTTATAGAATCAGCAAAAAGTGCCTTTACAAATTTCTTGTTACACAATCAGCTAATCTTAATTTGCAAAAAATTACAATATTGACTGCAGATGACAGTCCGCACTGGGAACATTAAATAAACTTTTATTCATAAACGCCCCACCAAATATGGCAATTGGAAAACCGGGTAAGAATTAGATATATTAATGTCGTCTGCATATTTAGATTTGAGGAAATTCTTGGTCTAGTACTTCGACTTAGTGCTTTATATTTGAGATAGCATTCTACAACTTATTGACGTCGTCGTCATCCACCACCTATTGCATTAAGATTATGTCCTGAAACAATGAAATTCTCCATATCGTAACAGCTTATACATTTATGTTACATGAACCAAGTCCTGAAGATTTGATTGTGGTTGCATTTCCACTCGCTGTTGAAGCTCCTCGTAGTTGTGTGTTTACACAGAATGAAATCAAGAAATAACTAAGGCAATTATTACCTGACCTTCAGAGACATATAACTGCCAAACCTTCCTTTTAACAACATAGTGGAGCACCTTCAGTATCATTAAATACTTGGTTTTGCTTCTACTCTGGAGATACACAACATGTTTTATACGAGAATCTATAATTAGGTGAGCAGGAAATTAGTTTATACCATACACAATATAAACTGTAGAAATAGTACGCAGTCTTGAATATCTCCGCTCTGTTGTAAATATGCAGGCATGTGATGTGCTTGCAGACTAACTGCAATTCTTAGGACATACAAGTGAAGATAAGATTCTTTTATCAGGTATAAGATCTGTAGTGTATAATCATGGACAATTACGATTATAAAAATTAAATTATATATTTTTTAAAAACTTTATTAGTAATTATTTTAAAATATCCAATAGTAAAACACTTTGGGGACAGAACTCAACATATGATTTATATATATATATATATATATATATATATATATATATATATATATATATATATAGACAACTTCAAACCACATGCGCATGACTACTTCCAAAGCTCAGTCAATTAGGTCTCATGTTTAAAAATGCAAAATCCGGCAAATTGAATCCTGTTACACATTAGTATTAGTTAATAAACTTAGTTAAAAATTATGTACATGCACTTAGAGAAAGGAATTAGCAGACATGATTTAACAAAACAGTTCCGTCATGACATTTTACGATGGCGGCAACCTAAGTTAGTATCCTACAAGCAAAAGAAGGTTTACTAGTATTTAACTATCCAATTTTTTTGCAGAAATACCTTAATTGTGTTGAAAGTTACATTGCAGTAGGAGCCATACTTTCTGTATTAGGAATAGCGTATTTTATACTAGGAAGTATACAGATGGCAGTACAAGTACTGTGATAAAAATTGTTGCAAATACGATGCCGTGGATTGTTAGAGGAACCACCTAATTCTGTTTAAGTTACAGAACTAGTACTGTAGATTTAACAGACAAGTACGGTAACTGCAGTAGTTCCATGGATTGTAAGATGAGGTGTCTGATTCTGTTGACATTACAGGACTAATCCTAGTACAATGGATTGTTGAAGGTACTGATGACTGTGACGTTAGTGCTATCTGTCGGTATGTCCAGGAACGTCTTGCTAGTATAGCTTATACTTTCAGATTTAATTTTTTTCAATTTTGCTAATTTTGTTTAATACTTTTATGAACACCCGGCTATAATCTTCACAATAGCAGAGGGCCAGGTCTAAAATAGACCTGATCCAATGACACCTATCTCGTACGTATTAAGTTTGAGGCAAAGGTCTTTGGTCGACGTTTCTACTGTGGTAAAATGTAAACTCGACAGCTATACTTGTATAATATACAGTAATGGTCGTTGAAATTAGAATAGCAATTAATGGAATTTACCTTGTTCTCTCGACTAACTGTTGCGACCAATGGCGTAGATCCACATATTTTTCAGGAGGAAGGGGGAGGGTAAAATTTATCCATACCTTGAGAAAATTTGGATTTCAAGTTGCAAAATTAAACTACTTAAGCAATTCTCCTGGCAAGATTTCAAGTTGCAAAATTAAACTACTTAAGTAATTATCCTGGCAAGATTTCAAGGTGCAAAATAAAGCTTTTCAGCAGTGTTCCTGTCTTGAGAACGAGTGTCCTACAATTATCACACTGCATATGTTGCGAAAATATTAACTGCGCCAGTTTTTCAGTTTGCATTTACATATTGTCGAAATAGTCACCAATCAAATTTATTATCTTGTAAGTTCACACCTAATTGTATTGTCCCAAAACAAAATTACTGCAAACAGTGTTTAATTTTTGATAGGAAAATGTTACCTTTCAAAAAAAGGACATAAGACATAAAACATTGTGTCTACACGAATCGCCTGTCGCAGACAGTCACTAACAAAGAAATAACCTACCATGAATGCACAAAAACAATCAATTCACAACACATCGCTTATGTTCGGCGATTTTCTTGTGAAATACATTGCAAATATTTAGTAAATATCTACTTAATACTTTCTTTAATGGAACTAAATTTCATGCGACTCCATTAAGTTCATTACATATGCTAATAAATTCGCAGCAAGCAAAATATTATATTTGTTATTGTAGAATAATTACGATTTGATGACTCAATGCTCCAGCAAGTTTCATTACATGTAAAAAAAAAAAATTAAAACACCAAATACATAGTTGTTTTTTGTCACCATATTCGAGTCATTTTACCCTTTAGTCAACAAAAAATGCTATTCTGGACATGGTCTGAGGTAGGGGTAGCCATCGCCACTATAGACGGTATTTATCGAGAAAACATTTGCTGTAAAACCTTGTATTACATTTGAGTTAAATATTACGTAATTGTAGGAAAAGTATTTAACTGAATGACCAATTACAACATGCTTATGTTCTTGGTTCTGTATACATATTCTGGAGTGTAGCCACCACAATCGGAACTCGCTTGTCTAAAGCCGTTGGTCTGACATTTTGATATAGGATGATTCGGGATAAAGTGAGCACTCAAAAAAGCCCTGATTTTTTTTATATTTTCCGCCAGTTTATCTCTTTCCACTGCATGTAAACATAAACATTGCCTCGTGCTTTTATTTACATAGCCTTGTTTACATTTACATTACACTGCTCCAGTAAATGTTATCTGTAATATCTACACATTAAATGAATGGGTGCTGTATATAAGCTATACTCAATAGTAACATTAGTTATAAATAGCTGCGAGTTAACGTTACATGACACTGTTTTCCCATCATCGACTCTAATTGGTTACGACACACACTGTTGCCGTTACTTATCTCGTAAATACATGGGTAGTAGGGGTATATATCAATTTGTAATTTAAAACCGCCACTATAAACACACACGACGCACGCAAATTCAAGAATTCAAGTTCCGTTCAGCATACTGCCATGAACGACGACGACGCAATTTTTCTTAATGTGTGGAACAGAAAAAAATAAATTTTATTTTCTATTTCCACATGCTCATGCTGGCGATCGTATAGCATAACAGATTATCAATGATATTCAAAAGTATTAGAAGTAACTGTTTATGAATGTGTTCATCAGAATCCCATATTTATTACAAATACTACACAACGGACAAACACACTCGTTAAGCCGGAGTTAAGGCGGACTTAACAATTATCCGTCTCGCCTGTCAGTCGACCATCCGTCCGTCAGTCACGTGACCTTCAACCAATCAGAGGCTTCCAATATTTCCGTCCGTCCGTCCGTTGAAAGTTTGGCAAGCTTTAACATTTTACGGGCGACGGATGAAAGAACAGCCTTCTAAAGATGGCGGCGATCGCTTCAACGATTTCATTTTAAAAGAGGACTGTGAGGTTAGTTTTATTTTATATTTTTTCTTGCTTATTACTGCGAATTCATGACTTTAAAATACGGCTAAAATAAAAATGGCATACGGAAAACATTAAAATACCAAGACAAATTGTTTTATTTACATAATGATTACTCAAATTAAAACACAAATAATTTTATTGGTAAATATTATGTTCGCAAAATTTATTTTTGATGAAAAACAGATGTTGCACGTACTAGCAGGCATAGACTAATAAATAAATCCGTAAAAATAAGTAAACTGTTGAGGGGAATTTTTTACGTCCCACAGAAGTTTTCTATTCGTGCATTGGTAGCATCTCATATGGAAGGAATAACGACGGACGGATGACGGATTGTTGTAAATCGCTAGCTTTGCAGACGGACCGTCGACTTGTGAACCAGTGCAGACGGACGGACGACTGACGGAAGCGACGGATTATTGTAACTCCGTCTTAACTCAACTCTCTTTCAAGCGAGCGAAGTCGAAGCGGCGAAAACCTAACTCTGATGCCACCTGCCGGAGGAATTTTGAACTACGTCTGTGGCGCGAGCGATAGCGGCATGTGCCAACGGCTGTTTTGAATTCAGCGGGCGGTTGCATCACTTTGTGATGGCGCTAATCAAGTAAAATTACACAGTCAGTAAGTATGTCAATAAGAGCATAAATACATTTTTATAGCATATGGTATACAGAGAGGTCGATTACATTTTATGTTCTTTCACTGATGCTGCATTCAAATAAGAAAATACAAAAGAACCACATGCAATGATTCGTTACCAACCATACAAACAATAATGTAACTATTGTTCATGTAGACTAATATGCAGTAACGGCTAGTGATTTTTTTCAAAGGTTAAATCTTTAGTGCTCACTTTATTCCGAATGACCTATAGCAATTTTCCTTCCACGTAACAACTGTGAGAAGTATGAAAATGCCGATTCTAGCACAGCGGCTGCTGGCTGTGCCACTGTGACCTAAGACCCCGATGACGCCATGGTGGCCATTTTGGATGACATCATGACGGCCATCTTGAATGACATCGCGACAGCCATCTTATCTATCCACTATATTGTTTACCTACTACAATTCGCCTGTCACTTGTTGTTGGGAGTCGCGATCTACTTTGGGTGCGCCCGAGCACCCACAGCAACCTTCGGCTCGACCTTGTAGGCTCTGCTACTTGGTTTTTGGCTATCAGAAGTGCTACTGTTGTCGTCATCTTGTAGTTCCCAAGTTGGCTGCTAGATGAGTTGCTATCGCGGCAATATTAGCTCTCGAGCTGGCCACCAGTTATTCGACTTGGTCTATATAAAATCGATTAATCGAATATTTTATTCTTGTGTCGCCTATTAGGCAGCGCTAATGTCACGCTGAATGTAAGGGTCACACACTGTTAAGTCTAAGCTGTGATACCGCCCTTATATTTTTAATTTTAAAGTGTGTAAGTTAAAAAATCCTTTGGCGGTGGTGAGCCCCGAACCACTGAACATTGCATCACTTAAAACAAACTGACACCTTTTAACGACTGGCTACCGAGGTGCGTGGTGAAACAAGAGTTTAAATGTTTGGTTCATTAAATGCAATGCATTATTGCTCATCGAACTTGTGAGTTTCTGTTTCTTATGGATGTTGAAAATTAGCGATTTTTCATATTTGTGAAGGAAATATTTACGGATATTCGAATTATAGATTTATTTACGATTTATATATACTAGAATATTTTATTTACCTTATTATTTCAAATTAAAATGTTTATTTACTCACATGTTCATTATAAACTATCTATCACTATATTAATTACATATTAGAAGTTGGCATATATATATATATATATATATATATATATATATATATATATATATATAATTCATTCATTACTATTAGAAATTTTTAGGTTCTTATTTTTGGATATTGCAATTATTGATTTTTCCTAAAGTTAATTATTTTTGTAATAGTGCAATTATTGATTTCTTTCCAACTGTGGAATTATATTTTCGTACACATTTTTCATTCTGCATAGCATTTAATATTCTGTATATAACACACATTGTTTTTAACGAATTTTTAAAGCATTTATGCTGTTAATAATTTTGTAAATGTTTCAAAAAATTACATTAAAATAGAAATACCTGTCACACTGGAATTTTTTTTAACAGTACATAACTATTGAATTAATCTCGTAATGTAGGAAGCTATAATCACGCATGCAAGAGTGCGAGGCAGTTGTCTGACCTTGCCAAAGAGAAGCTACATGGTTCAATGTTTTTGACACTGTGTACATGACACTATTATTGTTTTTCATGAGTACACTTTGGTTGTGTCCAGTAACACCTGGCCACAGCAAGGGAAGTGCAGAGCAAGCACTTTCGCATGGCGTCATCACATGACAACCTGAGACTGTGTACATGCCTTTAATCATGTTTTTTGCGCGCACACCTGTGCAGTGTCCTGTTATCATCTGGCACTGCTACTGCTGCACTGTGCTAGGAAAGTACAGACACAAGACTTCAACAACTTCATAGTTTGTGCTAGGCCTAATAAAGTGATATAATTTTTTATTTCTAATATTGTAAAATTATGTATGTTGGATTTGCCAAATATATCTATTATTTTTTGTTTTTAAGTCAAAACCTTCGTGGCTTCTTCGTGAACAATCGCAATCTTTTGCATACTTTCGAGACTCCATCGTGAACCTTCGCGACTCCTTTACACCTTCGTGACTCCTTTGATTACTTTGAAGACTCCGTCGTGACTCCTTAATGACTCTACACGACTTCTTTGTGAACAATTGTAGCTACTTCGCGAACCTTCGCAACTCATACATGAACCTTCGTAACTCATACGCAAACCTTTGTGAATTCTTCGCAAACCTTCGTGGCATCTTCGCGAATATTTACGACAATCTTCGAAAACCTTCGTGATATCTTCGTCACTCCTTCGTACTTAAAATATAATTATACATTTCCTAACTACACTGTATCAAACATAGTACAGCCTGAACCAACATACAGGCCTCGATGTAACTGTACACAAACATTTAAAGTCAAAACATGATTTAACATACTGACGAACCTCATTGTGCATATCTGTCTTAGTTTACTGTTACGTACATACACTTGTCCTGAGTGTTTCCTATTACGATTTGCTAGAGTGAAGTATTTTGGGTTACTACACTTATCCACAGTGTTTCCATGTTTCGTTTTGTTAAATTTTCTTATGTTAGTTTATTATTACATATGATATATTACCAGCGGGCACTGTGGTTAGGTACAGGTATTTTTTATTTAGTTACAACTCAGAGACTTCTTCGCAATAATATTTTTAGTTTATTTGCCTGCACGCTTTTACATTGCCAACAAGTATTGACTTAGGTACGGGTATTCTCTATCAACTTACTGTTCAGAGGTTCTGCTTTTCGCTGTCGAAGTGTTGTAGGCGGAAGAAAATAACAATATTTGTAAATTTTTCTGTCAAATTATAGTAAATAATGCCAGGTTTATTTTCGTTTATATTGTTCAGTACTTGTCTCGTTATAAACTTAATCTCATTGCATCTTACTCCCAAATCGAATAACTGATGGACAACACGAGAACTAATATGGCTGCGACAGCACAGCCTATAGCAGCCAACTTGGGAACTACAAGATGACACAGCGCCTCTGGTAGCCAACTCAAGAACCAAGTAGCAGCACCTATATGGCCGAGCCGAAGGTTGCCGAGGGTGCTCGAGTGCACCCGAGGTAGACGGCGACTCCCAACAACAAACGACAAACGAAATGTATGTACGTAAGCAAGATGGTGTGTTGATATAAGTAAGGTTAATTCTACTACAGGTTAGAAAGAAAATACGTTTTTTATGGGAGAGCTTGGCACAGGGAAAATTTCTGCCACTAGTTTCGCTTCAGTCGCTAAGTGACCAGAAAAATACGAAACCGTAGTAAATACGAAACCGTAGTAAAATTAAATATAAATAAACTTTGAAAATATATTAGTAATTTAATTTATTTTTAAAGTTATAAGAAACCGAATTGGCGTTTTAAATTATCTACTTAATGTAACTTAAAATTCAGGAAAGCCCTGTGATTGGTCAGTTTGGTGCACTAGCGATACCAGCGCTCAAGTGGCAGAAATTTTCCCTGTGCCAAACTTATAACATTGATCTTTCTAACCTGTAGTAGAATTAACCTTAATATAAGATAGCAAGATACCCGCCATGATGTCATCCAAGATGGCCGCCATGACGTCATCTAAAATGGCGGCCATGGTGTCATCGGGGTCAGAGGTCACGGCGCCACAGCCAGCAGCCGCTGTGCCCGAATTATACATTTTCATACTACTACTACTTTTACCGCATACGTTAATCTTGTCGAAACGGCCAATTTGGGATTTAGGGTGTATGGTTTCGAACGTCAAATATCAGTGCTGCATGTGGCAGCCGGAAATTAGAGGTTTGATGGAATTTCGATGTTGTTTTGCTACTTCCCTCGTATACAGGTTTACGAAAAGACACGTCTTAGTCCGGTTAGAGTAAATTTTTTATACCTACGTTTACAAACTGATCCGAATGACGAATGTTTGATTCAAAAAGAGAACCTAACTATTTGCTTGCATTTATTAGTCACAGCCAAACTAATTTGCAGTGATAGAGCAAATATGGGTGACAGAGATAGTCTCGTTACTCTAGCAGGTTAGTTTGTGTAAACATCCTTTGAAAATAAATAATGCCTATAGATCTTTACCGCATAGACGTTTTGTTTTTAGGTATACCATTTTTTCAATAAAATGAAATTAAAAATTATACTAGCAATTTATTTTATCACAACATACGAAAATTATTTTCAGTATAAACATGTGTTATCATGCTTTATACACAAAATAAAATGGCGATGTTTTGTTCTTTCGTTGTATAACGCTTGTCGGAGATAGTGACTGTCGGTCTCAGTTGATATACGGGATTATAATAAATCACCAGCAGACGATTTTATGTACTTATTTGGGGATTTAGTATGCTTCTCTACCTCATGAATTTTCAACCTTAAATCATCAAATTTTTAGGTCCTAAAATTGGTCATGTGGTCAATTTAGGTGCCTAGATGGAAGCGGATTACAACACAGCTTATTACTTCGACTACAGTATTACTCAGCAAGCGCAACGTACCATATTAATAGGATTAACACACACGCTTGCTGGCACTAACCTTTCGAGTGAATTCAACAGAACAGAGGGTTAAGATTACCTTACCCTATAGCTGGAGCTATCATGCTTATCAGTTAAGACTACAGAACGTTTTGTTAGCACAGCCGTGTTATATCACAGCTAGGTGCGCAGTCAAGCAATGGTTCGCAGTCACTTTCAGTCAATACTACAGCACACATCTTTGCTTTCTAAAACTGACGGTAAACTAAATTATTGTATTAAAACTTATAGCTAATTACACTTCTCAGACATACTGGATGGTAACTGTAAATAACAGTTTTATACTCCATCGACTAATCAAAGAAGTCTACTTACTATAGTTGCGATAAGTAAAGGTAGGTACTACGGGTAAGTAGGGGTTGACGTCGAAGTCACTACAGACAGAACGATTTGTTTAGACAGGAAAACAAAGGAATCGGTCGTGGCCTTGTTTTGGGAACCATGCAAACATTCGCCCGCGAACAATATAATGGAAATATGTAATCTAGAAGGACGGACCACCCAGCTCATGTTCAGTCCCCTGGTTCAGTTGACTGGCGTCTTCGGTGAGTTTAACATAACCGCCCCCTCCCCCCAACAAATGTTATGTTTTATGTTCTGCTACGTTCGTTAGGTATAATGTTGCAGGTTGTTTATATGTTGCCTTAAACTGTTGGAACGAGATTTCTTTAAATACTGTAGTCATTAGTAATGTAGTAAGTGAAAAATTACAGTGAGATATTATTCTGACAAAAATATGAGTGCAAGAATCTTTCCAGCTCTTGTTTTAACAAACAGAAACTACGGTGTTGTGATATTCTTCTTACAACAAACAATGTTGTTGATCAATTTATTTAAAGTATGAAAATAAGTTTAAGTTGTTGGTAGTTGTGCCCCACGCCCGCGCTCTCGAAGCTGCCAGCCTGAACATTTCCCAGTCTGCCTAGTTATGACATGGTGCCTGAATACAGACTATATTAGTCCTGTGTTTGACCACTTCCTCACCTGGCTGAGCGGTAAGAAACTCTTTGTCTTCCTATTGGTAATATTTCTACTGTGCGATTATCAACGTAGTATCGTAAGTGGGTGTTTGTCTACAACGCGGAGGGACGTAAACTAGTATGAGAGAGACAAACACTGCATACTTAGGGCAAATATTTGAATATGCTTGGACGGGAAAAAATTAGGGTTGGAGGAGGGGGCACTAATATTTTCGTCTCCAATTTAGCCCAGGATTCATGTGATGTGATTATTATATGTATAGCGAGTCGTTATTAGTTGCTAACCCGGTAGGAGTGAATTTCTGAGGTCAGCTTAGTAGGGAAACAATAATACAACATTGGGCCTATTGTGACGTATGACTGAGTTATACGCCCTCAAAGGTGAGAGTAGGAAATGTGTAATTGGACAGAAATATCGTAGTCAAATTCAATTAAGTAACGAAATTTTGTATACAGGCTACTGGTGTTGGGATAGACAACAGAAAGAAATTATGTTACCAAAAGAACATCACTTCATACTTTAACTAGGGGTTGAAAACCCTTTTATGCTTAGAACTTTGTAACCTTTGACTTGAAGTGACCGGGCACGACATGTATGTGATCAATATGTTAACACTAGTAAAAATGTTCACATTGAGAAAAACTGCTAATGTGAACAGTTTCCTCAGAAATCACATGTTAAGTTGGGAAGTGGTATTGTGGTAGCTTGGAAGGTAGGCGGTCGGTAACATTAACGGGTATTGGAGTACCTGTATACGAAAAATGTGACATATTTTAGTTCATATTTAACGAGTTTACGGTTGAGAAGTTACTGCATCCAAGTGCCAGAATTGCTTTGGTTACTGTTTTATTAATGCCTACTGATTGATCAAAACAATTAGTCATGCCGGAAATATGCGAACTAGTTGGTAAATAAATAATCATATTACGTAGCTGTACGCTTAATGATGCAACACATACCTGGTAAAATGTAATTCGCACTGTTAGCCTATGTGTAGCCAGAGTTACAAGCTTGTAATGCCTGACAACAGCGTGGTGCGTTGAAAAACAGTGCAAAGCTGTTTAGTTTCTGGACATCGCAGTATTTCATGATGATGGACGCTTACAATTTTATTTTTAATGAAATTAACCGAGAAGCGAAGAATAAGAAGACTGCGTTTGTCAAGTAAACAGAAATGCACTTGTGTTAAACGAAAAAAAAAAAAAAAAAAAAAAAAAAAAAAAAAAAAAAAAAAAAAAAAAAAAAAAAAAA
>PNEQ01044399.1:0-59021 GCA_003012365.1 Medauroidea extradentata | reverse complement strand
TGTATGGAAATAAGGAAAAAAACAGTTTCCAGTATTTGAAAACAATCGCAATTATCTTAATTGCGCGGTGAAAAACCGCGGACACCTGTTAACAAACGGAAACCAAATACAACGAATGCACAATGTACTGATGTATTTTTGTGGTGTGATTCCGCGGAGTGTAGAAATTTTGTGTATGGTTAAAAATTACGTCGCTGCTCTTGAAAAACGACTGCAGGTAATGCAAGCCCACATGAGTTTTCACGGGACAAATATCTGTGAAACAGGCCAAACCAGAGGAAATTAAGTACGCGTGAAATAAAGATGACATTGTCGCTATAACAAATGAATATAAAAATGGTTTTATGCGTGTTACTTTAATATTTAGTGTAATGAAGGAATTTGCATACATTTTATGCTATAAGTCGTAGTAAAAATGGAAAAAATAATACAGGCTCCAGCCTTCTTGATTTAAGTTTTCCATGGTTTCCCAAAATCACTCCAGACGAATGCTGGGATGGATTCCTTAACGAAGGCCATTACCGATTTCTTGCCTCTTTATCCTAAACTGTCCAGGTGTGGGTTTCTATCTGCAATGCCTTTGACTGTTGACAATGACGTTATGGTCCACTTAAAATATTTTAAAAATTGAACATTCTCATTATATTTGGACTGGAATTTAAATGTATGTGGATTACTTATGGCTGTATAAGAAAGCTTATTACTGCTGCCTGAAGCACAGTAGTGTCGCATCAACACAGGCTATACTGTACTCTGTGAATTTCCTCTCACCTGTAACCTGTCTTCTGCTCTGGGCCAGGCGCACTTCCCTTCTGAGGTGACTAGTTGTATCGGTCGTGAAATATACATTTGTGGTTCACATTACAATCAACTGATCACAGTGTGTATGCTCGAGTGGAGTAGTCGATCTGCATCTTGCATACTGTAAAATGTTGTGTAATGCATCCGCAGCGCATCTTCGATATGGTGAAAAGTTTCCTGCTGACTTTTGACACTTGCACGCTCATTCACGTCTATTCATCAGCGTTCTCGTTAAACCAGAACTGTAAAAGCAAGTTACTGCATTGTTGGCCGACCTCAATTGAACATCGAGCACGATGTACTGGTCTATGTTGTTGCAAATTCATATACCAGCACCCGAGGAATTCATAATGTGCTCGACAAATCACAATCGTCAGTAAGTCATATTATACGGCGAGACAGATTGCATGCATTTCTCTACCAGCCATTGTAGGTACTTCCTTCTGATCGGCCTACTCATTTGTAGTTTTATGAGGGGTACCAAAACCAGATTAGGCAAGTGCCAGAGTTCGTTAACGATAAGTCCTATCACCGATGAAGCGTCTTTTACTAAGCGCGGTGTCTTCAACATCCACAACGAGTTGGTGTGTGCTCATATCAAGCCACGTGCAACAGAGAAATCTCGCTTAAATTGCGGTTTTCTGTGAATTTGTGGACGGGACTCACTAATTGGACCATACATCCTTCCCGCACGTTTCTCTGGAGCTGCATATCGGTGCTTCCTGGAATAAGACCTGCTACAACTACTTGAAGATTTACCACTAAATGTAAGAGTCGACATGTGATACATGTACGATGGTGTACCGTCTCATTGCCTTCGCACAGCAAGGCAATACTTGGATTTGCTATACCCTGGACGACGGAGTGGCCATGGTGGGCCAGTGGGGCGGGCATGAAGAAGACTTACTATATGGGATCGCTTTGTTTATGGAACTGAAGTGGTCAATATGTACAAAGTCTGGTGACGTATACAAGACGCATGTCGCTCTATAAAGGCTAATCCTGGTATGATGCAGTATGTGCATCTGTCTTACAAGTGTAACATTCGTGCATTTTGGAGAAGAGTGCGCATTTAGAGCGTATGCTGTAAAGCTACGCAATCTATTCACATTCAAAATAAATAACTAATAAGTTATCAAAAACTATTTTGTTTCAAGTAATACATTTCACCAATTACAAACGAATAATAAAAATGCGAGTCTTGTAGTGTACTGATAGGTCAAGCACAACACTGTTGCTGGCTGCAATGTGACCTTTTTTTCACTAATATTTACATGCTGATCACCTACATGCGGTGTCCGGTCACTTCAAGTCAAGGGTTACAAAGTTCTAAGCATAAAGGTGTTGTTAACCCCTAATTAAAGTATGTACTTTTTGTAACACAATTTTTATTCTGTTGCTCATCCCAACACCAGTAACCTGTATACGGAGTTCCGTTACTTAATAGCATATGGCTAAGATGATATTGTCCAATTACACATTTTCCACCTTCGCCTTTGAGGATGTATAACTCCGTCATACGTCACAATAGGCACCTTGTTGCATTACTGTTCCCCTATTTATTTGACCTCAGTAATTCACTGCTGCCGGGTTAGCAACTAATAACGACTCAGCCTGTGTGTATATATATATATATATATTGATTATGTATATATCACTCAGACAGACCCATAGAGTGAATCAGGATACGGGGTGTGTTTCATTTATGTGGTGATAACTAACTTAAAATCTACGTCGAAAATGTGCTTCGTATCAGCCCCTAAAGAAAATATAGTGGGAGTAAGGCTAATATGAAAATATACTTCAAAATTACGTTTTAATCGCAATTCCAAAAACTACATGACTTAAAAAAATTGAACTTTGTACAGTACTTTATAAACTACGAAGTTTAGTTATATGATATCACTAGCAATACGCCCACGGTTTTGCTTGTGTGTATAACTCCGAGCAGATACCTCTTTATACACCAGATAGGCAGTTCAGTCATCAAGCGTTAGAATGACAAGTCTGCTCCTTGAGTTAACACTGAAACAGGATAAGTAGCTATACATGTTCACGCGAAAAGCAGTCTTAAGTTTGTACCTGCCACTAACAGCAACTTCGCCTGGGCCTTATTTATAGTCACAGCAAAGTTGACGTTGTGGGGTAGTTACAGACTTTTAAATGTAAGAGGTTAATTTAACGAAATACGCAGTTTACGTGATATTAAGACTGATTTCCCTCGAGCACAGCCATTGGTGATGGTGAACTCAATAACATTTTTTTTTCAAAACCTTCACTTGAAGTTAAGTGGCATTAAGTAATTTTGGCGGGATAATGTTTCGCTGAAATTTAAACGTATTTAGTGCCCCAACCTAGAGGTTAGCGAGATGATACATGTGGGCTGATGCTGTCAAGGACCTTCAGTAGATAGTGGACTGCGTAATCCATTTTAATCACTTTTGAACGACTTCATCCAAATTACACTAATTTCATCTGCCTTGAAGTTTTTGTTTGTGCCAGACTTGCACGTTTGCACAGCCTTTAAAAGAAATTTCAGCCCGGAACCTCTCGAACAATAGATCGGAGCTACAAACAACTGCGCCACATAACGTCGAAATTATTCACGAAAACTACTTTAATAAATGAAATATCTATTTCCTGGGCTCTTAGAGGTTGTAAAGAAACACATCTCGATAGAACTGTAGACCGAAACTCCTGTATAGTTTATTTCTCGCTGGTCGTACTTGCGTTTCGGATCGTCTTCCTTGAAAGTTCACATGCAGTTTTCAATTTAATTAAGTTATCTAAAAAAAATAAATAAACATATATTACTTTTTTAGGTACTTACGTAAGCATCATTCTGAAGCCAACACCACCTCGATATCTCTACTGGTTAGATAATTATTATCGGCTAATAGAAAACAGATGTTACACATTTTTAACAGCTTTAGTTGTCAAATTTCGAAAAATCTTAATTGTACACATTAAATACTTGTTCAAATATCCTAGAGAAATTAAAATCACGACGATAGTTCGTTCAGTCGAAACAAAATCGATCATTTATTATAAATCACATATAACCCCTGTGCAGAACTGAGAGGCGTGTGACCAAACAAACAGGCGTGTTGTAATATTTTGGTTTCGACGGATTTATTATCTTAAGACTTATAATTGATACAAAGTAAGTGCAAAGTATAGTAAATTGGTTGCACTATGTGGGCTAAGAAATTACAGCATTAAAATAAAACTCAACAATTTACCGCAATATTCACCAGTTTTACAAAATCTCGCATTGAGGTAACCCTAATTGAATCGCTTCTATCTAATGAGTGCATCCTGTCTTCTACACAAAGCTGGCACCTATATATTGATGCAAAACATTTTGTTAAAAATGTTACAAACGTGTCAGTTGTAGACAGCCAACAGTTTATTGTCACTAGTATAATTGCCTCAACTCTTAAATTAATTTGATACTGATTAATTAATAAAGGTAATAAACATTATATTTAAAAAGAGTTACGTTATAATTTTAGAAGCACAGACAACCAGCAAAACAAAATTTGTTCTAAACTTGCAACAGCAATAATAATTACGTTTTGTGTGTATTAGGAATGACATTTCATTAGTTTCACAAAACAATTGGCAGTCTACTCTTCACACAGTTTGTAATTTACGTATACGATTGCCGGATAGTTCGGAACACTTTCTGTTAAGATCCTGGTAGCAAGCTTAAGTAGCCTATACTATTTTATGGTGTACAGTCAGCTATGGTGAGCTCCAGCTATTGCCACACCCGTGGTTGGAATATTAACAGGTGGAACTGTGCGCATGTGTTTCCCCTCCACTTTCTCTGCTACCTCCCCTCATTTGTGACGTCCTGCGAGTTGCAAGGAGTATATACTAAATATTGGTGAATACTCACATCAAACGAAAAAAAAAAAAAAAAAAAAAAAAAAAAAAAAAAAAAAAAAAAAAAAAAAAAAAAAAAAAAAAAAAAAAAAAAAAAAAAAAAAAAAAAAAAAAAAAAAAAAAAAAAAAAAAAAAAAAAAAAAAAAAAAAAAAAAAAAAAAAAAAAACTAAACTCATTAGCAATCGAGAACCATTCAGTCAAGTTACTTCAAGATATTTGTACAGTATTTGTGAACTGTCCTGCCGGTAATTATATCTGTTAATTTTCATTATGTAAATAAAATTATTTTATTAAAAAAATAATCTAACAATGTACTCTTCACTATTGACTGAAAAAAGCAGGGCTTAACATAGTAAGTGATAAACTTTTCAGTTTTTCGAGATATATGGAGGATATCAGGGGACGAAAGAGTAAACTCAAAACTTAATTTTTATACCCCGCTCCAAAAGTTCGCGATCGGCGATTCGACCACAACTTGTCCTTTGATTTATATGTACTGTATTTGCCATGTTAATTTAAACTCCGGATATCATATTTGTTACAAAATAACCAACTTTTGGTTTTACTTATTACTATACACCAAATTAGATAAAGTTATAAAAATTTAATTTACAAATCTCTATTTCTTAGACATACAAAAGCAAACCACAACAGCAGAAAACCTAACAGTAAAATGGTATTACTTTTTTGCCTTATTGTACATAGGAACAGAAGTTAACATTCCTCTTACATTTTATAAATAAAACTTAAGTTAATAATTTGATGTGATTGTGTTGCTGTCAGCAATGATTTTTTTTTTGCGACTCAGTGGAGCAAACGAGTCTTTGCACGCACTTTTGTTTTATATTCGTATGCTTTTGATAGTAAATAAAACTGGTAGCCTACCGTACAGTAAGATGGCATGTTATCGAGACTACTTGAACGCAATTTAAATAAATATGTTTTCATCATAGGTTTTCATTAATTATGAATTTAATTAACTATCTCAAATTAAAATTGATAAAAAAAATTCTGAACAGTTTTTTTATTATAAAACTACAATTTAATTTTGGGAAATATGTCGGACTATTGAATTTAGACAGTAAATATGTGCTATGCTTCGTGATGAATTCGTTATTGTTGAGAGCAGATGAAGCTGTCGATGCGATTTGATAAAAGTGTAATTATTTATACAATAATGTAGACACAATTACTTGTATATTTTGAATTTATTTTACACATCAGATCTTCAGAATGTCTGTATGCTCAATTTAAGTTGGGATTGCGTTTGGTTTGTATTAAATTCTCTATAGCTATTTACCTTATAATATTCCCTCCAATTTTCTACGAAATTCAATTAGCATATCGTCAAAAATATCATACTTCATTATGCACGAATTCATATAAACTAAACAACATTATCACAATAAGAAAAAACAAATATGGCAGTTTTTCTAATAATCATGAAAACGAATGATTCTGATGTAATTAAAGTATTAAAAGGGGTTCTTAATTAGGGCTGAGAGGGAATTCTTCCTAAAGTTCCTTATTCGTATTAACTGTACGCTATTGTTAAGTCAAACTTGCGTTTACATCAGTCAGTATGCAAGTAGCACTGATTTTTAATATTGACTGAAATGTTTGTGGAATTACTATTTAAAAATCAATCTGAAGAATAACTTTCATAAATAAGATTTAGTAAATACATCCACGGATATCGGAATTTATGACTCGAAATCTGTTATAGAATTAGCTGAATTTGTGATTTTTCGCCATTAACGGTATATAACGTAACGACAAAGCTAACAACAAAAGTTCGTTTATTTACACACTTCCTTAAAATATTGAATTTCTGCTGAAATCTAAGTTATGTCATTTATTTATACAAAATTGCGTATACACCAACATGAAACAAAGCTATTTCCATGTTCGTTTTTTATATTATTTTCTAAAATCAAATGTAAATAATGTGTGTGTTTGGTACACTATCACACGACACAGGAACAAAAAACGACGACAGTATAAATAATTATATCCAACGAAACAGTATTTGCATTTGTCTATTTCAGTAATATATAGGTGGTTCAAAATAAAGTGAACATTAAAAACAGCCCTGTTAAAAGTTATATTTTCAGCCAGTTCGTATCTTTCCGCACGTAACGGCTAATATCAAGAAATATCTAACCTCTCTGGACACGTCACTTGATGTTTGCACGTGTAAGATAAATTGTGCAGTCTGTATGAAACAATACATTTTGTTAAAAAACAGTTTATTAATTATATGAAATACTATTATGTCGATTTCGGTTGATTTTGTTTCTGTAATATTGTACTTAAATAGGAAAATACACGGAACTATATTGCGTAATTATGCTGCCAACCATACAAGCAGTAATGCAACTATAGTTAATGTTGAATTATATGCAGTAACAATTAGTGATATTTTTCAAAGGTTAAATTTAATTCTCACTCTATCCCGAATGACCAGAAGTACTATTAATTTTACAGTCACCTTTACAGTTTCGTTTCATCATCCACAACATAAGCTCCAGTTATGTTCTTGTAATAAATCGCGCTACTTGGAACAAACAATGTATTTACTTATTATGGCTAATGTAATTTTATAACTCTCCCAGTCGACTTTGACAATGTACGCATGAGCTGTGTTATGTTTGAGTAATATACAAACTAAATCGAGACGTTAAATATAAATGTATCGATTAAAGAGTTTCATTTTAAAGTGTTCTACAGAGGAACGAATGTTATTTTTCCTGCGAACAAATCATGTTCGTAACGTGGGGAAATAAGTATATGTGCTATTAATTATTGAGATGTGGCTAGAACAGTTGTCATGTTTATGTAAAATATCTACATCCGATGGGTTGCAAAATATTATATATATATATATAATTTATAAATTAAGGCCTTATGAAGTTGCAATAAAGAATTGAAATAAAAATAGAAATTTATGATGAAAACATTAAAACTGTAATTTAATTACTGCAAACATATTCTAATATTATAATAAAACAAAATAATATAACGAGCTGATTTAATCTGTTACATTAGAAGTGAGAAACGTTAGAAGTAATAAAATTGAAATTATGATAGGAAATGCAGTGTAGATAAAACGAGGGAGATGTTCGTATCGGGTCACTGATATAGAACGTAAGTGTCTGAAATGTTCTGTCTTCTAATAGCCACTAAAATAACCGCGTATCTCGGAACTCACCGAAGAAAACCTAAAAAATATATTTAGAGTTTCCTTTTTATTTCGTCCGCTGGTAGCTCGAAAAACCAAAAAGTTCTTCGCTTACTATCTTTTCCCTGCAATTTTCTGTCTGTTCTTTGCTAAGATATATATTTTAAATATAAAATAATTTACCTAAAAAACTACCTGATTTCTTCAATGGCAGGACACTTCATTAATACGTAGTTCAAGTCATTTGACAGAATGGTTTTCGATTGATAACGAGTTAAGTTGAAGAGTTTTTGTCGCCGCGTTGGCACAGACCAGTACACGCGGGACGTGTAGCTACTGGCTTGTACCAGTAATGTTAGATCGTCAGTTCTCGGTTATGGTACGGAGCATTCAAAATTACGGCACATAGGCTTAAAACATGGTACATTAGAGGTACATGAATTTCGCGGATATATTGTCGGTCAGGTTGAACGCCAATACCATACACTTCACTGTAACTTTCGTGATTGGACAACGGTTGTCTCGGCACACGTTTGACTGAAGCAAGCCGGTAGCAAAAAGTAAATAATTCACAGCGCTATCACGTGCTATCCACTTGTACAGTTGGAAGCCAATGGATGCTCGATTTGTGCCAGTGTGTGTATAGGACTGAGAAATCTAGACTGCTGCCAGTCGAATATGCGAAATTCACGCATCTCTATTTATAACAAATGTAAAAAAATTACCATTTTGTTTATAAATTTTTTATTACTGAACAGTTTTTTTTTAAATTTACAGTACTGGTATTAAAAACTTACAAATGGGAATAGATCACGCTTTGAAAATCACAAATTTTTGAACACTTGACATTGAAAGATTGGCGCAAACTATCAGAATGGAAAGAAAATATGTCTGTCACAGTTGTTGTGTTCTCGTAAGTAGGGTGTCTCTCGGAGTCGGACTCAGAATATAATTAGAATTTATTGGTTTGTGGACATACGCCATTGCTCATGTTTTGTTAACCAAACTTGTATTGAAAGGCAAAGTGACAAAATATAAAAAACACAGAAAACTAAAGAAAAAACTATCCCAGAGGAACTTAGTCTTTTTTTTATTATTATTTTTAATGTACATTTCAGACAGAATTCTAAAGATTAACTTCAGTCAATAGTAGTTTGATAACACCTAAACAGATAAATGGGGGGTACCAGCGAACGAAAGAAAGATAATACTCTAAATTTAATTTCTTTGCCCCACTCGAAGAGTTCAGTGACACCCAGTTATTTTGACAGCAGGTAGAAGACAAAATGCGCGCCATCTTCCTCACTGACCCGACTATAGGTTCACCCTTGCTTCATTCACACAACATTGATAATGGTAATATTACATCTACATTTGTTACAAGCACTTTCAATTTTTATGTAAACATAAAATGGTAAATTAACAACATATATTTACAATTTGGGAGTTTTTCTGGCAGATTGGTTACTCACAGTATGTTATAGACTGACGAATTGTACTGTATGTTTTATATCCACGCAACTCATACAATAGAAGTAATTGTAATTAACAACATAATAGCTTATATTTTCACATACATTTCACTGTATGAATTTACCACCGAAATAAAATGCATGCCGTGTTTCTTTTCTATATGGAAAATATGGTAAACTGAGGTCGAAACAAGATGTTTACTTTTTTTTACTTGATCATTTACGTACTTATAACACGTTTAATTGAATTGCACTACATGAAATTAACTCTGTACAGAAAATATGTTTTGTTTACAAAGACACTACAAACAATAGTGCTATTTGTTATACATTGCAAACATATTAATATTTTTAACGGACAAGGGGTCGGTGTTCTGTACAGTTACGAACGTGAATTAAGACAATTATTGTTGGACATAACATGGTAAATTGCCATTTATAATAGTACAACATGTCACGATGTTTAAAACTATAAACCAGACACTTCTTATGTTACTCAACCAACATAAGGTTTCTTCTGTTTTTTTTTTGTGTTCAATATATGCAATACTAATGATAACAATAAATATTTTTCTCAACGGTGTAAAATTCAACGAGCTAAATTTTTGCAATTCACAAGTTCCTTTACACATTATAGGCCAATTACGCGTATAAAATGTCTAGTAAGCATATTTATAATCATTTATTGAGACCTATACAAGGTCATATAGTTGAAAATTTTTTTTTCTTACATACTTTTATCTGCAAAAGTTTTATGCTGCAAATACATTTTATTCTTTTAACCCAGAAAAAAATCTGTGAATATATTAATTGTTTTACCGAAACCAAGAGTAGCAAAAATTGCTACTAATCAACATATGGAAATGCTCTTTCTTAAAAATTAGGACATAAGCAATGTTTCCCAAAAACCTTATACATAACAGACAGAGCTAAATAAACTGTTTACTTTTATCTTTCTTTAGAATACATTTCCATATTTTATGTATCGCATATTTGATTAAATGTAGTTCATAGGCGATGATTCGAGATATTTTTTACATCATACTGAGCACTAGTGACACAATTTACACCATTACTAAGTAATATCTATTTTACATATGTACTCGAACTAGCTAAATATAATTTAATCTTATATAATATGTATGTAGAAACACGCACAAACATTTCTCGCTTTATGAAACCGGAAATGCATGCACAATATCATGGCACACTGTTGGCGGCTGCAGACTGGATATTGAGGAAGACATTTTGCACCACATGGTTGACAAACTGCGCATCAGTACACGTCTTATTGCTACAAGACTGAATGCGTCACAGTCTACATACAGTACATCGCATAACGTCACTGTTTTATCTAATTGCAATGTTGATAAACATTATTAATTTTTCAGTTTAAAAATGATTTAAGTGTTGAGGCAATAGTTACTAGTCAAATTAAACTATTCACTGTTTACATACCAATTAATACAATTGTAACATCGCTAATAATAGCTTTTGCATTACTGCACAGGTGCCAGCTCTGTATAGCGGTTAAGATACACTCATTAGACAGTAGCGATTCACGTTCAGTTAGGGTTAACTGGACGTAAGATTTGTAAAACTTGGTTAACATTGCGGTAATATTCTGGGTTTTAGTTTAACACTGCAGTTTCCTAACCCACAGATAGTAATCGACTTACCAATCCGTGCACCTATTTTTATTTAATACACGTTAAATATCGTAGGATGATAAAACCGTCGGAACCACATCACCGCATTTCACACCTGTTTGTTTGGTTACACACCTTGCAAGTAAGTGGCAATGCCTGCATATGTTTCAGGCGTTACAATTAATTAAATTTACATTAGATTTTCTCTAAAACGGCTAAATCGAGCAATTTTCGACAAGACGACCTTATTTATTAAACTGCCTCCGTGTTTGATGTTTTGTACTGCAACGTGAATTATAACAAAGTGATCCGAAGATAGAGGCAGAGAAAGTCTCGTGCCACATTTGAACAATGATGGCCGAATTATATTATAAAACTAAGTTTCTTAGAATCAAGAAAGTAATTTAAACAAAGCACAAAGTTTCATTTACTTTAGAGACAAATACAAAATACATTTTCGGCAAAGTTTCTAGTAAGCTATCAGAACACGAAATTAACACACTCCGTCTTGACTCACTCTGCGTGTGTGTGTGTATATATACATATGTGAATTAAAAAATAAATGCTACTGATGCTAAATTATCTACGTTAACCATATTTAATTATTTTATTTGTGTAAACTAATAAAAGAAATGGTACACTTGAACGGAACAAACCAAACAAACCTACTACTCAGAACCATTAGAGTAAATTGTTCCTTTCGTTGATGCACTCCTGTACTGGATTTTCTTAGAAAACAAATACTACGTTTCCATGTCGTTTTTAAATTGGGTTCAAAACACTAACCGTTTTGAAAACGCTCATGGAAACGGGATTCAAATTGATTTGAGTCTCAAGGTCGTTACACCAAAAATGTGATCGTATCGGATTGAGTCGGGCATTAAATACCATGAAAACGCGGATCACATTGAAAACTAATCGAAAGTAAACAAACACATACAAATGAAAAACTTCATCAAAATTATTATACGATAATGAAGAAAAGAAAATGTTCTTGTATCCCTTCCATTAACTTAAGCAATTTACTTTACGTGGAGGCAAAAAAAAAAAAAAAGAACAATACTTTCCTTGTATCCCTTCCATTTACTTAAGCAATATACTTAACGTGGAGGCAAAAATAAATAAAGAGATTGTTGTATGAATTTATTTATTTCATGTCAACTAACATAAATTTCAGTTGTTCCAACAGTAAGACACGCAAATTTGTCTAGCGAACTAAAATAGATTTCTGTCGGATCCAAAGTTTGCATGTAGAAGGGTATCGTAATCATTCGGGATTCAGTACCCAATTCGTTTTCAAAACAATATGGGAACGTAGTAAATGTAAGCGTATAGAACAACACCGCACAACTTTTTGATTCAGAATCGCAAGTATTTAACTATCTGGAATTTCTTACTGTAACTGGGTTATCGAAAACTAAACCTGCATTATGTAGTCAAAAAATTAGGTGCGCATTTTGTTTGCACGGAAGTAAAATGTGCAAACTTTACATAAATAAACTATATCCAAGTAGCATGTTGCAATATGACATGTAAGTGGGACATAACCACCGCGTTGTAAGTAACAGTTCAATACAGTTTGAACAGCAGTGGATCCAGATTAAAATGTTACTATACCTACTGGACTGAAGTAGGAGTGCAGTGAGTAATCCAGTCAGTCGCGGAGGTAGGCTGGAACCTAGAATGCACATCGAAACACTTAATTTAAACGTTCATTAGACTTAACTGACCGAAGACGAAACGATCGCCATATTAATTAGATGTTTGGTTATGTAAGAGGTTGTAATCGTCCTGGGATAGCTGAATAAATCTGTTCATCGTTATAAAAATAATGGTACGTGCCAAATTAATCAAAATAAATATTCTAACGAATAAATATAAATAAAATATGTAACAGATATTTAGTTCTTTGATTTTGAACAGTCCCTCGGTCTGCATATATGAATGTTTGGAAAAAGAAAGGTGTGTACCTACACACACCACACACACATGTGATATACGGTATAGGTCCCCTACATGTTAACCTGGATTGTAACTTATATTATAAAGACATTTTCTGTATTCGTTCACTTACAATTCCTTCCGTATTAATTCCAGTCCAAGTTCAGTCCAGTCCGGATTTTTCCAGTAGAAGTACCTAGAGCGTAACTGAGCACGCGGGTGTGAATACTCGACATTATAAGCAAAGAACACAAGCCTGGGAAGTATTGGCCGCCAGTGCGATGTTGTGTGTAACTGGTTTCCGCTGCTACGTGCTCCGGTTATAACCAGTTTACTGCTCTCCACTACTGGCTTACATTTGAGACTAATGTGATGCCACTGTTTGTTTGTATGGCCCAGTGACAGACTAAAGAGTAATACAGACGTCACATGACGTAGTGGCTTAATTGATACAGGCGACACTCGGCCGCTTATTGGTTGAACAGTCTTTTGATACCAACCCCGTGTCTGTTTGGCTCCTTCATGTTACAGCAGGTTTACTGTTCGCCCGGCGGCCGGCTAGCAGGTCACTATTGAAACTTCAGCATTTGACTTAACGTTAGCTTTCAATACATGGCACGTTACGGAGTCATACACACTGGAGACGAGAAAGCTAAGCTCATGCATATAGATGATGGTTTATCGCGGGCAAAATTAAATGTTTGCTGGGTTTCAACGTATGTTTAGCTTATCAAAATACTATCAGTTGTCGCTTGTACTTGGAGCAGTTACCCTATTCGAATGAGCCAATAAGACTCCTGCTGTTGCAATTTTTAATGCCTGTTATTCATCTGTAGATAGCTGCGTTGTGTCAAACGTATATCACCCAACCATATGTATTGCAAGAAACTATAGTGTTTTCAAGGGTATGTTGGCATGAAACATTTTCGCGATATACCATCATTAGAGATGATGGTTTATCGCGGGAAAAGTTGACTGTTTGATGGATTTCAATACACGTCCAGCTTACCAGAAGATTACTGGCTTTAGCTTGTACGTGGAGCTGTTGTCCTATTTGACTGAGCCAATAAGAATCCCGATATTGTAATATTGTATGCCTGGTATTGGTCTGTAGACAGCTACGTTGTGTCAGTGTTTTCAAGGCTATCTTGACACAAAACATTTTCGCTATATACCATCATCTCTAACCATCATCTCTACTCACGCGGTTTTGACTTTACGTATTCGGAAAACCGAAAACCTAAAGTCAACATGGCCGTTTACAGAGAACCAATAGACATGTTCGTTGTGTGTTTATTTCTACGTATCATTTTACCATGCAGTGTTGGAAGTTCATGAAAATAAAATAGATTCATCTCAAATGTATTCCAAGAAGCTTGTAAAAGCTTTATTCTGGTATTCGTAAGTGAACAAGTTGCGTCAATTGATGGCGTGGCTATTTATTGGCAAAATATTTGAAAATAAGATAAATATGTAAATAATAAAGTACAATTTCCGGATAATTTATACGCAATAAGCGTTTAGTAGCGAATATATAATTTATAACACATTATTACTGTTCAGAAAAAAACAAGTTAAACTTTTTTTTAACTGTTGTTACTTTAACTTTGCGTAAGAAACAGAAACAAAAGCAAGTATTTAGTTGTGTATAGACCACGGTCGTAGAAGAACAGGTCTGAACACTCGCCAGTCTACCAATGTATTTTACTTGACCCCCTTGTTTGGCTGCAGTTCACCAAGTTACCGAGAATGTTCTGCATGTTTGGCGCTGCTATCAGGGCGCTCGGGCTCAAACATAGCCTACTTTTACCAGTGTTTACATTTAAAAGTAAATAAAGATTGCTTTAGGATTGTTAGCGAAGGAAGTATGTCATAAATTGATAAAAAACAATGCGTTTCGATAAATTGTTTATCTTTATAATGTAAACACTGGAAAAAAGTGGGAGGGAACTGGGAGGAGCTTGAGCCCGACCGCCCTGATTGCAGCGCTAAAGAAGCACGACAGGCTCGGTAACTTGGTGAACTGCAGCCAAACAACAAGGGGGTCAAGTTTCCAGGCGAGTGTCCAGACCTGTTCTTCTACGGCCGTGGTATAGGCCTTCACGCTGATTGGCGTTTGATCCATGTTGCTCACCAGCTCCAGCCACTTAGCCTACTTGTGTGACTGAGTTCGCCTTTCCAGCGGGTATTTGATTTCTGACTTCACATTATGTGGCCCAGTGGCGATTCCAAAAATGATGGAAGTGGGCAGACGGGTCTGAAAAAATCTCTCCTCCGTGAAAGTTTTAATAAAGGAAAAAACTTCTAACATTGATTACATTATAATTTAACACTTACATATGAATATATTTATTGCGTATTGAGTATTCAAGGTCATCTACAAGCACGCACGCCTTTCTGTAGCTTGCGATGAGAATTACTTTCTACGCCAGAGTTTAAACATTCAAAACTCAAGCTCAGCCCTCCCCCTCCGTAAAAATATCTGTACGCGATCCCGATATGGTCCACTGATTTCTAGAAAATTCGGGTGCAGAAATGACGAGATTATCGGTGCTTATATTTAAATGTATTTTTACTAGACTACAACCCGCATTATTTTTTTAACCATGTAGTAGTGATAGGACCTTTACGACTCTGCCAACATAGTCTACTTCATCTGTGAAATGGATATACCGCGTTCAGAAGTTAAAATTGATTTTTAATACCAAACAAATATTGAATATAAAATATAGTATTAGATTCTATATATATAATTAAATCGTTAAACCTGTACTTTAACTACAACGTAAGTTACGCCCATGCAGCACTACTTAATAGTGTTCGTTGATATTTTTCTAATACCAGCAGTCCGCAATCTCTTTGCTCGTGTGTATTGCTCGTAGCAGATAATATTAATTTTAATTGAAGGACCACTTTGTATACCACATTAGTAGTTCAGTCATTAAGTGTTAGAATGACCAAGATTATAGTTGAGCTAACTATGTAGCAGGGTAAGTAGCTATATCTGTCCCCCGCGAAAAGCAGTCTTAAGTCTGTTCTTACCACTAACAGCGACTTCCCCTGGGCCTTATTTACAGTCACAGCAACACTGACGTTGAGGGGCAGTTACAGTCTCTTAAATGTAAGGGGGTAATAGAATGAAATACGTAGTTTACGTGGAATGAAGACTGATTTCCCTCAACCATTGTGACAGTGCCCTCAATTACATTTATTTTAAACCTTCAATTGAAGATTAGCTCTATTAGGGAGTTGTGGCAAGATAATGCTTCGCTAAAACGTTACTGGTGTTCCAGCGTTGAGGTTAATCTCGTTAGATGGTATATGTGAGCAGAACAACGAGCTATATAGTAAACATAGAGGGGCGGAAACAGCAATCTCCAAGGCTCTGAGGTGAAGACCTATTAAACGTGGTATTTTGACTGTAGATAAAATGGCGGACACTTACTTCCGGTCGAGAGACGAGAGCGATTATGGTAATTTAAACTTTATTACAGTATAATATATTACAATAATTATTGGCACTTTTTCCTGTGTTTAGCGGGAATATAGTGGAGCTATAAAGTAACGGATTTTATGCGAACATAATGACGGATTTTCAACATAATATTGGCCACACTGCTGTTCGCCATGTTTACTGGGGTCAAAACAGCCGTTCAATTAGGCTTCACTTTGGAAGCGTTTCCGCCCCTCTATGTTAACTATATAGCTCGTTGGAGCTGACACTGTCGAGGGACTTCAGTGGATAATGGCGTGCATAATACATTTATACAACTTTGAAGCACTTCATCAAAATGGCACTAATTACTTCTATCTTGCATATCTTAAAGAGTCATAATTGCATATTTGCACAGCCTAACGTGTAATTCGAGGGCAGAACCTCCCGAAAAATTTACCGGAACTACAAACAGCTGGGTCACGTTACGTCGAAATGTATTCATGAAAGCAAACAAAATATTTATTACTCAGGGCACATAGAGGCAGTACAACCACACGTCTTGGTAGAACTGCAAAATGAAACTCTTGTATCAGCTATCTCTCACTGGTCGTACTTGCTTTTCGGATCGTCTACCTTGAAAGTTTACAAACTAAGTTTTCTTCTTATCGTACACATCTTACAGCATACCTAACAATATTTAGGTAGGTATTTACACAAGCATCATCTGACGCGAACAACACCTCATAAATCCTGGTTAGATAGACATGGGTTGATAGAATACTAATTTTACGTCTTTCACCCTCTTTAGTTGTCGAATTTCGAAAAATCTTAACTTTACATTTTAGACTTTTGTAAAAGTATCCAATTGAAGTGAAAAATATGACGGTAGCCCGTTCAGTGGAAGCTAAACCGATCACTTATTAAAAAACACATATCAGCCCTGTACAGTACTGAGTGTTCGAATTTAGAAAAACTTTAAAACATATTTGCGGCCATTTACGTAATAAATATCCTGAAGTGTATGAACACTATATATCTCGACGGGTTCGATAGATATCTATGATTTGTCTAAAAGTCATTGCAGGTATTTTAACCTCCTAAGAGACTGAATTTAGAAAAAACTGATGTCTCATGAACGTAAAAAACACGACAATAACTCACTGGGCTTAAGATATATCGGCGATTAATTAAAAACATATTTTACAGCTGTTCAACCCAATTTCACCTCATTACGTGACGAATTTCGAAAATTCTTGAAATTGCCTTTCATGTATTTGAGTAAGCTTCAATCTTAAACAAAAATCACGTCGATATATAAGCGTTTAATGTGGTCGATATTTATCGATTGTAAACGGAACAAATATTTTACCCATATTTCCCTCTTTCGGGTCGAATTTGGAAAATGGATATTTTGGGTATTTACGTAACCATCATTATGAAGCAAGGAACATTTCGTTACCCCAACTGGTTCGATATATACATGTAGGAATAATCGAAAAACCCTTAACTTATTTTCATTAACTTAACTATCGAATTTCAAAACGTCTTTAAGTCCTGTCATTGCCATTTGTATAAGTACCTAATTGGAGTAAAAATCACGACGATAGCCATTTGAGTTCGAAATATATAGACGATTCATAAGTAACATATTCAGCCACATTTTACTCCTAGAGGGTCGAATTAGGAAAAATCCAAAAACTTATTTTGGGGTATTTACGTAAGCATAATTTCAAAGTGAAAAACAGCTCTTAACCCTGAAGGGATCGATAGATACAGATAATTAATCGGAACAAATTTTAGGCCTTTTCAACCCTTAAAAGGTCGAACTTAAAAAAATCATGAAATGTTTTGAGTGCCCTATAGATTTCTAAATCACGACCATAGGCCGTCGGGATCGAGCTAAACCGACTACTGTTTGAAAATAAACTTCATCCTTTTTAACCCCCGAGGGCTCGACTTTAGAAATATCCCTTCTTAGTGATCGCCTAAGACCTGAGAGGAACTCTCACAAAAATGTTCACGTTTCTAGGCCCAGCGGTTTGAGCTGCACTATGATACGTTAGTCATTCAGTCTCAGCGAACTCTTCCCTTTAACACTGACTGTCTGAATAATTGACATATCAGACTGCAGCCCAAATTGCTGGACCTAGAATCGCCAAATTTTTTTTTGTGTTTCCGCTCAGGTCGTAGGCAAGCAATAAGAAGGGATTTGTCGAAATTCGACCTCGAAGGGAAGGAAAAAGGGTGAAATATATTTTCGAAGAACCGTCGATAGAGCTATAAACTGACGACCAATCATCGTGATTTGTATTTCAGAGAGACGCCCATGAAATGCATATTAGCCAGTTTAAGAATTCTCTGACTTCAATGTTTAAGGGGGTGAAAAAGACCTTAAATGTGTTCACTCTTAATTATCGATATCTATCAAATACTTCCGTATAAAAAATTGCTTTTCACTTCAAAATGATGCTTACGTAGATACCCAAAAATATTTAAAAGGATTATTCGAAATTCGACCTGCAAAGAGTAAAAGGGGGGAAAAAATATGTTTATGAATCGTCTATATAACTGGAACACAATTGGATATCGTCGTGAAATTTACTTTATTATGATTGATATGTGTGTGTGTATATATATTTATTTTATACACACACAGGATGAGTCAGGACGGAATGTGTTTATTTCGTGTGGTGATGGCTCACAAAAAACCACGGCTACCTTGAAAACAAACTTTCAAATTACAATTCAATTAAAATTTCAAAAATTATTTAATATTAAGTAACGAAACTTTGTACAGTGTCTTTGAAATTACTTCACTTCTTTCTCAGTAGTTTATTTTGGTTATGTCATTGGCCCATCATTGTTCAGATGGGGCACGGCACTTTTCTTCTGCTTGTAACTTAGGAACTGTTCACTATAGTTCTTGTTCTACTGCATAATATTAAACAGGCAAGGAAGATTAATGAAAAAGGTTATTCTGCCGAAAATTGCTACAGTTAGCAGTTTTCGAGAAAACCAAATGTAAAGTTAATGTATTTTTGTAACGCCTGAAACATATGCAGGCACTGCGACTTCCTAGCAATGCGTGTAACCGAACTAATATGCGTGTTAAAAAATTGTTGCGACGGATTTATAATCTAAAGATTTGTTACACTGATGGTGTAAACTTAGGTGCATAGTCCTGTAAAGCAGTTGCACTGCACTCTGTTGGCATATAAACTTCACTATTAAAATAAAACCTACAAGTATATGGCAATGTTCACCAAGTTTTACAAAATCGTATATTTAGGTAAACCCTATGGTAATCGAATATAAATAGCCTAACCATTACACAAGTCAGATATCCCATGCAGCGATGCAAAAAATTTTATTAGTGATATTACAAATTAGTCAGTTGGTATCTAGGCAGTGAATAATTTATTGTCTCAAGTAACAAAGGGGTTACCTGGATGTAAGATTTTGTAAAACTTGGTGAATACTGACATAAACATGTGGGTTTTATTTTAATAGTGCAGTTTCCTTGCCCACAAGTGCAACAACTTTACAGTATTATGCACTACTTTTACACCATCCTGTAACAAATCTCAGATGATAAATCCGCTACAACAATATTGCAACACGTCTGTCAGGTTGGTTACACGCATTGCAATAAATTCGCAGTACTTGCATAATGTTTCAGGCGTTACACAAAAATACATTAAGTTTACACTTGATTTTATCTAAAACGGCTAACTCTAGCAATTTTCAGCAAGCCAACCTTTTTCATTAATTTTACTCGTCTTTTTCATAATATGTAGTAGAACATGAATTACAGGGAAATGTCTCGAACTTACAAGTAGAAGAAAAGTTTCGTGCCCCATTTGTACGACGATGGGCCAATTACATTACCAAACTAAATTAGTGAGAATGAAGTAAAGTCATTGTACAAAGTTTAGTTACTTAATATTAAGTAAATTTTTGACTTTTTTATTAAAACGTAAGTTGAAAGCCTATTTTCAGGGTAGCATTACTCCCACTATTTTCACTTTAGGGACAGATTGAAAACACATTTTCAACATGGCTTTAGATGAGCTATCCCCACACGAAATTAACACACTGCGTTGTGACTCACCCTGTATATATACACATATAGAGTGAGTCAGGACGGAGTGTGTTAATTTCGTGTGGTGATAGATCCCGTGAAACCATGTCGAAAATGTGGTTTCAATTTGCCCCTAAAGTGAAAATTATGGGAATAATGCTACCCCGTAAACAGATTATCGAATTGCAAATTAATTAACATCTTAAAAACATCCGCATACTAAACATCGATACTCTGAACACAGTAGCAACAATGACTGTTCTTCATTGTCAGAAATTTAGTTTTGTTAATATCACCGGCCCATCATTGTTCAAATTGGGTACAAGGTCTTGTTTTGGCTTATAACTCTGGGACACGTTATTGTTATTCATGTTGTACTACAGAACATTGACCAGGTACAAAAGTGTAATAGAAAAGGTAGTCTTGTCGGAAGGGGCTAGAGTGAATCATTTTCCAGAAAATAGCACGTCAAGATTTTGTCATTCAAAATACAAAATATGTATTGCCTGAAACATATGCAGGTATTGCGACTGTCGTGCAAGACGGGTAACCAAACAAATAGGCGTGTCACATTGAAGCGGTTTCGATAGCTTAGTTAATCGAAGAATTGTAACTCTGATGATGTAAAAGTAGGTTACACTGCATGGTAAAGTGGTTGCATTCTGTGGTGAGGAATACTGCAGTACTAAAATAACCCACGAGTCTAAGGCAATGTGCACAAAGTTTTACAAAATCCAAATTCCAGGTAATCCTACACACAGTTGAACCTTTATCGCTATGGACACGAAACTACACAAAGCAGACATCCCATTACTTGCGTAAGTAATGTTATAATTTATGTTGCAAAATGTGTTTCTTGTTAAGTAAACCGTGAGTAATTATCATTAGCAACATTTGTGCAAACACTTTGATCTATCTATCTGATATAAGGGATCGGTAGCAAATGTATTTAAGTGTTTGCACAGCTGTTGGTAATGGTAGACAGTCGCAATGCCTGCATTAGTTTCAGGCCATACATTTTTTGTATTTAAATGTTAATCATTTGACGTACTATTTTCACAAAAATGGTATACGCTAGCCCCTTCGGACAAGACTACCTTAATTTATTACACTTTCATACCTGGTCAATGTTCTGTAGTACAACATGAATAACAACGACATGTCCCAGAGTTACAAGCCAAAACAAGGCCTTGTACCCAATTTGAACAATAATGGACCGGCGATATTAACAAACTTAATTTACGACTATTTGAGATATTAATTAATTTGTAATTAAAAAATCCGTTTTTGGGGTAGCATTACTCCCACAATTTTCAGTTCAGGGACAAATTGAAACCACATTTTTGACATAATTTCTTGTCATCTATCACAATACGAAATTAACACACTGCGTCCCGACTAACTCTGTATGTATATATATATATATATATATATATATATATATATATATATATATATATACACATACACACACATACAGGCACACACAAATTACTACGATAGGACTCCAAGGTGTTTCGAAATGTTATTATTCAGGGGGTGAAAATACGTGAAATGTGTTTTCCATTATTGCACCACGTCTATCGAACCAGTCGGGATATCGAAATGTTCTTTGCTTTAGATTGATGCTTACATACATACCGAAAACACAATTTATATTATTTTCCTAATTCGGCCCTAACGAGGTAAAAAAGTAAAATACATATTCGATTCACAATGTGTGTATGTGTATACACACACACACACCAACACACACACACATATATATATAATGAAGTGTCCCGACTAAATGGCCCACTGCCCCGTAGGCACCCACTAAGAATGGATTTTTCTAAATTCGATAATTAAGGGGAGGAAAAGGGTGAAATGTGATTTCAAAGAATACAAGATATCTCATTAACCGGGAAAACTATAAAAACATTTACATAACTTCAAAATATTGCCCAAACAAATGCATATTTGCGAATAAAATTAAGGAGGTGAAAAGCCGTAAAATGTGTTTCCCATTAACCCGTGATTTCTCCTAAACCATTTCAGATAGCGAGGTGATTTTTTTCTTTAAAATTATGATTAAGTAAATATATAAAAAGTGTTTTTAGAATTTTTCGAAATTCGTCCTGGAAAGTTATTAAAAAAATAAAACGGGTTTTTAATTAATCCCACTTATCTCCTAAACCAGTGGAAATATTGAAATGGTTTTTGCTTTAAAATAAATCTTAAGTAAAAATCAAAAAATCTATTTTACGATTTTTCAAAATTCGTCCTTGAAAGTTGTTAAAAACGTAAAATGTGTTTTCAAATAATACCCGTTGAGATATTGAGATGATTTTTGATAAGAAAGTATATACAAATCAAATTGAGGATTTTACGAAATTCGAAAGTTAAGGATGTGAAAAGCAGTAAAGTGTTATAGTCTCCCGAAAAAAGAGAATGATCATGGATAAATAATTCAACAGTTGTTTCTTTTTGCCAACCTAATCATAAATAAAATCTCTTTGGACTGTAGCCTGTATATACGAAATAATTATCACGGCATGCCTTTATATATATATATATATATATATATATATATATATATATATATATATATATATATATATATATCGAACATATTTAACTTTTAGATATCAACGTAATGTTTGTTTAAGATTAATGCTTACTCAAAACATGGATATAAATTTCAAGAATTGTCGAAATTCGTCACCTTAGGAGGTGAAAAGGGGTGAAAAGCTGTGAAATGTGCTTTTGATTATTCGCTGATATATCTTGAAACCAGCGGGCTATTGTATTAACTTTTTCGTAATTAGGTCACTTAGACTGTGAAAATACCTGGAATGTGCTTTAGATAAATCCTTGATATCTTTCTAACCCATCAAACTACACAGTTTATTTTCATTTCAGGATGATGATTACGTAAATGTCCTCTAAAATTTTTTAAGATTTTTCGAAATTCGAAAACTCAGTACTTAACATGAGTGATACATGTTTTTAAAATGAATTATCGATTTTGCTTAGGTTGAACGGGCTATCGTCATGATGATTACCTCAATTAAACAAATGCCTAACATATAAAATTTAAATTGCTCGAAATTCGATACCCAAAGGGGTGAAAAGGCTTAACATTTGTATTTATTAGCCAATTTCTAACCAGTGGAGATTTTGACTAGTTGTTCGCTTCACAATGATGTTTATGTAATTAGTTCTTCATACCACGTAAACTACGCATTTCACTCAATTACCTGTCAAATTTTAGAGGAGTCTTCGCCGGTTGCAAATTTCCACGTTTGACATGTGGGAACAGCGGAGCGATAAGAGCTAGAGTGCCACGCTCGTCGGGAAGCATATCGCCTCTATTCACAAAGCACAAACTGGCGTGCAAGGTTTTCGACGTGGTATGTTTCTCATGGGACTTAAAGCAGTAACCCTTAATTAAATTTTTAATAGTATGAAGTAAAGGCCAATGCATTTATCTCACTTTGAATGTTACGAATTCAGGTAGTATTTTCAGAGTTACAGCAGTCTAAAAATGTCGTTTTAGGATACTTTTGAGAAATCTGCTGAATTTTAAAATAATATAGAAGCATAGTTTCAAGCATGTGTTCTTTTCATAGAAAAACGTAGTATGAATGAGTGAAACCGGTTTCGAGTGACATGTTTCAAGTCAGTCTATGCACTAAGCGAGAACTTCTCTTAAGATCCTGTAACTACCCCACAACGTAAATATTGCTGTGACTGTAAATAAGGCCCAGGCGATATCACAGTAAGTGGTCGGGACAAACTTAAGACTGCTTTTCGCGTGGACAGCTATAGTTATTTATCCTGCTGCAGAGTTAGCTCGACTAGCAGATTTTTCATTCTAATACTGGCTGACTGAACTACTATGCTGGTATACAAAGTGGTCATTCGATTAAAAAAAAAGTTTCTCATATGAGTAACCCACGCGAGTTAGGAAGCAGAAGGACTTCTAGTCTCGGTATGTAACATGAAGTGCCCTACCCACTCACTCACTCATCAACACGCATCCCAAACAGTTGGATCTTGAAGGTGGTTTCCTCTTAGACACACTCGAAGAAGGATTTTTCGAAATTCGAAAATTACGGGGGTGAAAAGGGGTGAAATGTTTTTTTAATGAAGCTTCTGTAGCACTGAGATAAAGAGATGATTTTTTCTTCAGAATGAAGCTTATAAAATGCGTATTACTTAATTTTTTGAATTTTTGAATCTCGGAAATTAATCGTGTAAAAAGCCGTAAAGTGTGTTTTAAATTAATCCTCGATAACTCTTAAATCCGTTGATATATTGATGTAATTTTTGCTTCAAAATTATGCTTACACATATTCTTAAAATGTGATTTAGGATTTTTTCTTCAAATTCAATTTTTAAAACCATAAAAAAAAAAAAAAAGTAAACTCTGGTTTCAATTAATTATCTGTATCTCTTAAGCCTGTTGAGAAATAACATTTTTCAAATAGGAGAGAAGCTTACGTAATTACCTAAAATGCTATGTCATGATTATTCACAACTCGGAAGTTTAGGGGATGGAAAGATGTAAAATGTTCCAGAAATCCCAAAAAACACGGAATGGTCTTGCAGAAATAATTTAAGTGTTGTTACTTTTGGCCGTTCTATTAATACTTAGGGCACGGACGTAACAATTCTAACGACTTATCTTGGCATAGTTGTACTTGTTGGCAACGCTAGTATAGGGGTTTCTGGGTTCGACTCCCATGTGAGCCAAGGCGACGGGGAACTGCTGTGATTTATACGCAAACTAGCAGTGCGCCCGCGGCTTTGCTCGCGTATATTACTCAGAGCAGATACCTCTTTGTACACCAGATAGGTAGTTCGGTCATAAAGCGTTACAATGACAAATATGCTAGTTGAGCTAACTCTGCAGCAGGACAAGTAGCTATAGCTGTCTACATGAAAAGCAGTCCCATGTTTGTCCTTGCCACTAACCGCCACTTCACCTGGGCCTTATTTAAAGTCACAGCAAAGTTGACGTTGTGGGGTAATTACAGACTGTTAAATTAAAGAGGTTAATAGAATGAAATACGGAGGTTACGTGGTATTAAGACTCAATTCCCTCGAGCACAACCATTAGTGATGGTGCCCTAAATAACATATTTGTTTTTCAAAACCACCTTCACTTGAAGTAAAGTGGCATTAAACATTTTGGCGGGATAATGTTTCTCTGAAATATGAACGTATTTGGTGCCCCAACCTTGAGATTAGTGTGATGGTACATGTGGAGTGTCGCGTTCGAGTAACTTTAGTGGACAGGGGACAGCAAAATACATTTTTACAACTTTAGAACAACTTCATCCTAATTGCACTAATTTAACATGCCTTACAGTTTATGCGTATCAGAACTGCACATCTGCAAAGCTTTAATGGAATTTGTTCCAAGAACCTTTGAAACAATAGGCCGGAGCTACAAACAAATGCGTCATATAACGTCTAAATTATTCATGAAAACCAAGATTAAAAAATATAATATTTATTTCCCAGGCTCATAGAGTTTGTACAACAACACATCTAGGTAGAACTGTAGAACGAAACTCCTGTATAATTTATGTCTTCATGGTCGTACTTTTTTTCGGATCATCTCCTTTGAAAGTATACAAATTAATTAGCTTATTAATAGTTTAATAGTTAAGTTATGTTATACAATAAATTTACATTACTTTTTCTTAGATACTAACGTAAGCAACATTCTGACGCGAACACCACCTCAACATATCTACTGGTTAGAAAGTATCATCGGCTGATAGAAAACAAAGTTTATGCCTTTTCGCCCCTTTAGGTGTCGAATTTAAGAAAATCTCATTTCCACATCTTAAATATTTGTTAAAGTATCCAAGTGAAGTGAAAATCACGACGATAGCTCATTCAGTCGAAGAAAAATCGATCATTCATTAAAAATCATATATAACCCCTGTACAGTACTGAGAGTTCGAATTCTTGAAAAATCTTCAAACCTTTTTGCGGTCACTTACCTAATCATCATCCCGAAGCAAAAATGAACTGATTATCTCGATGGATTCGATATACAGGGTGTAACAGAAGTGATGGTCAATAATTCACACATGGAAAATACTGGCCAAAAGAAGCTACAAATGTCCAATAAACATGGGTCCGGAAATCAACCGTTGTCGAGATAGAACACATTGTTTGTTGCTGTTGATCAGTATGTAGGAACACATGGAATTTCTAATCTTTATAGAAGGTGTTCTAAATGTTGCCCATGCGTCTCGTCTCTGAAAACGAGTTGCGAATCCTCTCAGGCATGCCTGGTGCATTCTGTAAATGCTGGAAGGCTGCTTCAATCTGCAAGCGTAATTCTTCAAGACAGTTGACCTCAATAGCATAGACCAGGCTTTTGACATGACCCCACACACACAGACATCCATGGGATTTAAATCCGGTGACCTTGGAGGCCATGGCACAGGTCCTCCTCTACCTATCCAATGTTGACCATACCGTCGAGTTAGAAGCCGGCGCACACGTAATTGATAATGTGCTGGAGCACCGTCATGCATAAACCACATGTTCAGGCGTTGGTTCAGTGGAACATCATCATCATGAAGCAGATCTGGAAGTACAGTACGCAGAAACTGCCTGTACCGATCTCCGGTTAGTCTCTGTGGTAGGAAGTGTGGTCCAATTATGCGGTCTCCGAGTAGTGATGTCGTGACACGTGTGTTGCATTAGGATTGACATCGGCCCAAATGTGACAGTTATGGAAGTTGAAAATGCCATCACGGATAAACCCAGCTTCATCCGTGAACAGAATACTGCTTACAAACAGGGGGTTCGAAGTACACTGTTGTTGCATCCATTGGCAGAAATTCTCTCTAGGAGGGAAGTCTGCATTGTTGAGAGCTTGCACACGCTGGATATGATACGGATACAGTACAAGCCGATGTAAAATCCGCCACACACTCATATGTCTCAGCACACGCTCCTGGATAGCAATCCTCCTTGTTGAAGTACTCGGACATTCGTGTACAATGTCTAACACCCTTTCCTCAACATCAGGTGTTATGGATCTGGGTTTACCTACTAGTACATGGTGTGCGAAACTCCCACTTTCTCGAAGGTGCTGATGTTACCTCGTAAATGTACGTCTGTCGGGCTGCCTGCCGCGAGGAAAAGCTTCTTCATACAATCGTGCAGCCTGAAGTGCACTGCCATTAGTTTTGCTATACATGAAGTGCATGTCAGCGTACTCTTCATTAGTGTAACCTCTGTCCATGGTGCCTTTACTTTCATAACTGATTGTCTGTACGGCACAGTGCATGTAGGGAGCGAGGGGAGTACTTGCGCATGCGTCAACAACCTGATAGGTGAACCCATACCTTGAAATACCAGCGTAATTACCTAGGAATCCAAACACGTTTGGAGTTGGTTCCCAATTCGACTTGTTACGAGAACTCGACAACGGTTTATTTCCGGACCCATGTTTATTGGACATTTGTAGATTCTTTTGGCCAGTACTTTCCATGTATGAATTATTGACCATCACTTCTGTTACATCCTATATATCTAGATTTATCTAAAACACATTCCGGGTCTTTTTACCTCCCAAGAGACTGACTTTCGAAAAACCTTTGATTCACATTTTAGGCTACTTTACTGGTGTCTCTTGTACGTGAAAAACACGACAATATCCCGCTGCGTTTATGATATATCGACAAATAATTGAAAACACATTTCATTACTTTTCACCCCTTTCCTTGTCCTTAGGTGAGGAATTTCGAAAATTCGTGAAATTACTTTTCAGTTATTTGAGTAAGCATCATTCTTAAACAAAAATCACGTCGCTATATAAAAATCAATGGGGTCGATATTAATCGATAGTGAATCGAAACAAATATTTTTCCTTTTTTTTCCTCTTTGGGGCCGAATTCATTAAATATATTTAAATAGCATTTGGGATATTTACAAAAGCATCAATCTAAAGCAAAGAGCTCTTCGATAACTGGATTCGTTCGATAGATATGGAGGAATAATCGAAAACACCTTTCATGCATTTCCATCGCACCCCTTAATTAAAGAATTTCGAAACGTCTTGGATTCCTGTCATAGACATTTTAATACGTATCCAATTGAAGTAAAAGTCATCACGATAGTCAATAGTGTTTCAGTGATATAGACGATTAATAAGTTAACACATTTTGCCCCTTTTTACTGCTTGGGGGTCGAATTTCAAGAAATCCTAAAACTGCTTTTTGGGAATTTACGTAGGCAACATTTTGAAGTGAATACAAACTCTCTATCCCGAAGGACTCGGTAACTATCGATAGTTTATCGGAAACATATTTAAGGTAATTTCACCTCCTTAATTTTTGAATTTCAAAAAATCCTTAAATTGGCTAACATGCATTTTTATCTGTGACCTATTAAAGTAAAAATCACGACGATAGGCCGGTGGGTTCGAGCTCTATCGACGTTTCTTCGGAAAAATATTTTACCCATTTTCACCCCCTTAGAGGTCAAATTTCGAAATTAGCCTTCTTAGATCTCGCCTACGACCAGAGGGGAACCCACACAAAAATTTTCACAATTATAGGTTCAGTGGTTTTGGCTGCAGTTTGATATGTCAGTTAGTCAGTCAGATAGTGTTCATAGATATTAGTGGCAGATGGCAGAGTAATTAATTTTATATCTGAAGTATGAAAATTTAAGAATGGCTTCAACTTGCGGCGTAGACACCCACGTAGGGTTGAAAAGGGGTAAAATGTGTTTTCCAATATCTTTGTTATCTCATAAACTTGGTAAGGTATCGTTATGTATGGGCTGTGAAAAGTCGTCAAATGTGCTTTCATCATGTCCTGAATATTTCACTAACACGATAACTTGTCGTATTTTTTAATTCAAAGTATCTGGGGAAAGCCGTAGCCGGGTAGCTATTTTGCATATAGAGGAGAGATTAATATGACTTTCAGTTGTTAGAAATGATTCCTTGTAGACAAGATATAAGATATACGGTTCGAATTTTACGATCACCGTCTTGCCTTGTCACCTCTTGATAAGATTCAGCATCGTCGCGACTTTCTTAAATTATGTTAGTATCTAGAATTTATACATATTTCCCTTGCCTTTAATTCTTAACAGTTTCATGACATAATAAATATGTATAGTTTTAACGAAGTCTGCAGTTTTCTGAAGCGAACATTTGGAATGTCACTCATTTTATGTTTTTATAGTCACTGTAAAAATAATAGCTCATGTTTCCATTATTTTGTTTAGCTACACATATTTCCTTTGCTACTTGCAAACAACTTCTGTTACATGGTTAAATTATTATGGGATTATTTCGTCTTAAGCAATGGTCCCTAAGAATTGACGTAAGAAATTTTACTATTAATGAATTCCGTTGAATTTAGTGCTGAATTCTAACGTGACCTTTTAAATATGAAGGTTGGAAATTAATTTTACCGGAAAAGTTTGTTAGGAGATTCCTAATGTAGTCAGAAATACACAAACCACATTTTATCTTAAGTTAAAAGTAATGAAGGTATACTAATGTTGAAATTTGACAGTCATAAATCATCGCAAATAGTTAAAAATATTATACAAATAGTAGGTTGCCGCGCACAATGCAAAACTTCGAGATGAACTGGCTTATTTGAAAACCTCTACGCGTCCCTGCATAGACTGTTGTCGAATTTGCTAAATGCATTTGTTGATAATTGTGTGTTTCTCTAAGTCAGTATAAAATGAGTAATCCTACGATACAGTTATTATTATAATTTCCAATTACTATAAATCGGACTTTGAAGTCGTAATTTTACACAGTTTCGACCACGTTTCTGACTACACCAACTCCAAACCCGGAGGACCAGAGATGAATGAAGGATGACATGGAATGAGACCCTACAGATAGAGCAGCGACGGAATGCAAAGGCGTGGGTAAACGGGAGTTCCCTAAGAAAACCCGCCGACCAACTGCAACGTCTGCCACATGCGAACAAGCCAGAAGCAACCCCGCCAAGAATAGATCCCCTATGATGGGAGGCGAGTGGTCAGACCACTACACTACACCAGCGCAGTTATATCACGGGCTGCTACGTGCACACATCCCTGGCTATGTATCTGCAGGCACCGCCGCATTGCCGCAGTTCCTGCAGCTGTCACCAACATACATTATGTTTATAACTTAAACAAAACTCAACTCCCCTCGTTCCTGGCAACACTCAGTCCTGGAAGATGTCCAGCTTTCCCAGGCCAGCATACTGTATCAGAGATGCAGCAACTGGCTAGTTGCCGTACTGCTGTACATCGAGAGAAGTGGCTTGCTGATAACACACCATGCTGGACTAACGTTCGGGAGCTCCAGGGTTCGAATCCTGGGTCCGGCCATTTCCATGGATTTCTCGAATTACTCCAAACGAACGCTGGGCTTGTTTAGTCGCTAGACGCCATGGTCAACTACTATTTCTTTACCTTACTATGCAAGATGTGTGATAAGATTTGAAAATGTTGGTCTTGAATGTGGATGGTTCGCTGTTGTCAACCAAACCGTAAAAAGTATATATAAACGGCTATACAACTGTCCTGTGTCTGGATGTCACCCCTCCCCCTCTAAATGCATCACACGGCGATGTATGCACGACGCGACGTTGCTTCTGACTCGGTCGTAACATGGGAACTTCTTTTAAACTCATATTCCATTATAAAAATTAAAACAAAATATCTAATGCTGTAATTAGAAACGCGGAAATGTCGTGGGTTGAATGACCTGCAGGTTGGACTCCAAAGTCCTACGTACACTCTGTCTTCAGCTTCTTGTTCATTGGCTGCTGCTCCTGTGAGTGGCCAGTTGTACATCTGACAAGATAACGTGGCATTCCATGGGTATTTTCATACGGGTTTGTTCTTGGTTCAGAGTTCCATCAACAGTGGCCTTATCATAAAAGTAACGCAAATTGATAGAAGTTACAAAATCTAACGTGTCCTCAAGTAAATACGCGAAATACGTTTGTCTGTAGCTGTAAGATACCTTGGTTTACGATTGTAAGTTTGGATAATGTAAGTATTGTAATTTTAATATCCACAGAATATGGTCTGCAATAAACACATATATAGTCCTCATGTACACATATATTCGTTTCACAATGACAGTAAGGCTTGTTAAAACACATCTTTAGCCAAGAAGCAGTGGTTGTCACTGACAAACTTGTAAACGCCATATTTGGTATTCGAGAACCAAAGCCGCCAAAACCCAGTACTCAGTAGCCATAACAGGAACATTTTCATACCGCAGACTAGTCTAGTTCGTTCGTTTAACACACTCGTAGCTGACTCAGTGTTAGGAACGCAGGAGCATATACTTCGGAAGGAAAATCCCTCGCCATCTGCCATACACGCCGACTCCGAGACTAATTTCATGATGCAATTAGGTGATGGGATTGTCATAAGCAGACATCCTACTGATTAACCACTGTAGATTTACTGATATTCTATGTATTAAGATGTATTGTTACGATTTTAGCATCCTTACTTTACTTACTGTAGCAAACTATAGCTGAGCGGAAAACTCTAAGCTCAACGATTCAGTTTAGTTCACAAGACATAAGTATCCTAGGACCGAATATCTGAATTAATAAGATTATCACAGATACGTCTACCCAACTTTAATCTAAATGTTTCTCCACGTAATTTATGTTCATTTAATGTTTGTATTTAGTCCGATGAACTTAACACCTGATTAGGCGATAACTTCACGAAGCTTCGAACAGTCCAAAGTACAACTACCAATGTCCTCAGAAACTTTCTGAAGTACTGTGCGGAGACATATCGCAAACCTCTTGCAAGTGGCTCTCAATGGAGTGGATAGCACTCTGGAGGCGAACATCTTCTACATCTGTGCCACTTGATGAAATGTGAATCACTCATCTCCTGCCTTCTACGCAAATTACCACCATGGGTATCATGGCATTGAAAACTGCTGGCAGTCTGTAGTTTTCTTAAACGGATCGTCTTTCAGATCTATTAAGCCCGCAAATGTTCTAGATATGTATAGTTTCCAGAACTTCCTACTTTGAACACTTCCTCAACACTGCAAGTAGTTTCCTGCCAATAATTTGTTTGTTTAGGAGATGGATTTTTCGTTGATCACCTCATCCACACAAGATTTTCAGACTCATCAACGGATATAATTTGATTGCTTAAATCTAATGTAAACTCTGTGCTACTCATGTCTGCCTAGCTTGGCTTTGATCGTGCATGCAAGTTTATCACAACATTTTACTCTTTCAAAAGCCCTCAGAGAATGTACGTGAGTCCCCAATATTAACTGATCACTCCACATAACATATTTTGATGTTCTAGTCATTAACGTCTTGAAAATAGTTTTGAAAATTACATATCTTTAAATGAATTAAACAACTACTTGGTATTTCATGGTTTTTATATTATTTAGAGTTTCTTTACTTAATATCAAGTGGTACTGTATTTAATATTAAATAAAATTATTTCATAGTCTATTTTCATGACATCATTACTTACAGCATTGCTTCGAACAAAATTAATTTTACACACAAATTTAGGACCAATTTTCAAATATTATTTGTAAGCTATCACTCCGAAAAATTAACACGTTCTGTCCTGATTTAACCTATGATGATGCTCCTGGAGAGAAATAGATGCGCTGCTATTAAACCTGTGTTCGTCTTCTTTTTATAATGTACACGTTAATCTGGTTATTTGTGTTCGTTTACTTTCCTCAAGGTGTCTGTGTGTCTGTTGCGTTGTCTACAAAATACTATTTTTTGTTCCTTTTGTATTTATGCTAGTCTTAGAAACAATATTCGTCTGTTGTTTCGTTCTTCTGCCACTTAATGACAAAATTCATTTTGTGGAATTATCTGAGTATTTTGTTTCCAAACTCTCAACAACCTTCGTTGGTTGGTTATCTGTGTCTGTGTTCGTTTGTGTCTATTTAATTCCTTGTTTCGTTGTTTGTAACTCACTCAATTCCTTACGAAATTGCAGGAGTTTTTATTTGTCCGTCAGTTAACGACATAATACTTTGGTTTGTTTACTTGTCTGCTTGTCTGCGTGTATTCTGTTTATCTATGACACACAAATTGCTGCAATGTCGTAAGTACCTAATACTTCTATGACTAGAATATTGCTCTCATTACAAGAATCATTAAAATTAAAACATGATAACAAGTTTGAGGACCGTACCGGAAGCGCCTCCCCTCCCGGACAAGACATATGATCGATTATAGAAGATTCATTGGTTAATTATTTGACTAGTTAAGTTATTTACTTCACCATGAAATCATTTGCATGGTTACTTACTTTGGTAACGAGTGTGCAGAGCACTGCATCCGTGTGGTAGGCAGACCACGCAGCATACGTTACACAGATCGCATATCGACATGCGTTGTTAATGAACGTTTAAAAAGTCTACATAATGATTTATCAACGAGAGCCAGCGCCCTTAGAGTGAGACACAAAGGCGACCATATTTGTTTCAGTCAACCTTCTCTTCCATAAGCTATAAAAAAATATTTATTTAACTGCACGGTTAACATTTCTCGAACAAATCCAATGATTCGCTACCGATTTTATTAATGCTAGAGGAATGGTATTACACAATTTAAACAAACACCGTTAACAGCTTCCTAACATAAACTTTATACATAATATTGGTCATTTAGTATCACATAGTTTCTTGTATACGTAAACAAAAGTACTCCTAAATCGCTTATAATAAAGATGCATATTTCTCTTCATAATAACTTAAAGCCATAAGTATTCATACGTTTTCTTCATATTTGATCGTTAGGAATCACCTCAGTAAAGGATTCGGTCAGGATAGGAACTAACCTGTATAACTTAATCTTACAGTTGGAGATAATTATTAATAAATTCTTATTGCAAATATTAATTTTTATTGTCTGTAACCTTTTTATAGCGTGTTTAATATTAACTTATGAGAGAAACAGTAAACTTCATTTTAAAACTTGATTACGATAAAAACCAAAGTATGGCCATATATGCAACAATTTTCACAATAATTACATGAAGAATTAATAATGTGCAGTTGGTAGCACCGTTAATGACAACACGGTGGATATTTTGGTGACACACTTGAATGTAAAAGCTGTGAAATTACTATGACATTCTTGAAAACTGAAACCGGTGTTTGGGGCAGCTCTTCTCGAACCGCCATAGCCCTACTAGTCACGTGTAGTATCCTGCAAGACCTAGTGTCAAGGTCACACCATCGATAGCTCCTCGTCACACTTGCAATAACAGTAACAGCTAATCACGCCAGTGATAAACACAAAGCTTATTTCATTTCCGATTCGTTATTGTTACATTGCTCGGTCCAGTCCCAGCATAACAATAATTAATACCCACATGTGTTACGAGAAATATATTCACCATTGTTTTTCAAAAGTATTGTTCTGCGATTTTAAATTAAAATATAACAAGAAGTCGATAATACACTTAAGTAAAACAATTAACAAAGGAACATACTTATTTGTTTGCATCATGTTGCTGGCATTGTGTTGTCCAACTTGTGTATTTACCGTTGATTTGATAGGTTACAAGAATATAATTTATGAACAAGGCGGCTTACACTATCCACAAACACGTATAAATGAAAGTGATGTGTGTTGCAAATAACAATGAATAAACTTGTTTCATGAATTTGTTTACCTACATTTGTGAACTGTATTTGGAAGTGTGTGTGTGTGTGTGTGTGTGTGTGTGCGCGCGCGCGGGTGTATGCCTGCATGCACGCTGGCATGGTAACACCAACCTTTCAAACATAAATTTTTGTATTTTGATATTGCCAGAGTTGTACTGGGTAAGAAAATAATGGTTTTGATCTATAACCTGGAGTGTGTTTCCTGGCATACCTAATATGGTAGTAGCAGGTAACTGAGCAGTGTGTGGTGCTATGAATAGCGAGGTACGTGCTGCTATCACCAGTATCGACCTGGCACCTGTAGCATGCAGCACGTCATTGTGTCAAGGTCACCGTCAACCACACCAACGCCGTCAACAATCACTGTGATTGCCGCCGCTGAACTATAGCTCAAACTGTTTCCGTCAACCTTCCAGCTATTATAACGTCTTACTGCAGTGCATAGTGTGACATTATTACTACAAGAAAATGTAAACGTGATTACGAAATAGACAAATAATACTATTTCTGTTAACAATGTGGTCTTAAATATTGTGAACTTGTTTCACAATGTTAGTTTAGTGAACCGGTTATGTAAAATTATGACAAATATAAGTAGATATCAAAGGAATGGCTAAAAACACTTCTTCCGTTTTTGAAAGTTGGCTGATAAGAAAAACATAGCAATCACGCCTAGTTTCTTCGTCGTCTGTTGTTAATAGTGTCTTAGTAAAATTAGCTCATAAACCTGGCGGGACGCATGGGTTAGAATATTCCAAACAGTAAAAGTTGGTTCTTTCGAAAGCGATATATTAATTCCATGAGGGAGAAACTTTTACTAGATTATAGATAACATAATTGAGGGAGAAGTAAGATGCGTACAGTAATCCAGGTTGGCCGTTGGCTTCAGTTCCTTGTCGGGATTGTGATCAAAAAACTAAAAATAAAAATATTGTAAGTATGACGTCATAAAAATAATGACGGAGAGACTTTATTAAAAGAAAATAATAACTGTACACAATAACATCGTAGTGCAATTTATGCACGTAAATATTTACACTCAGTCTGGGAAGCCATACGATTGTCATACTACAGACCATGATAATATCCAAACAAAACTGTTCTGGCATGTTTTATGCATTTAATACACATACATGAATAATTTCCTGTAATTTAATACAAATGGAACGAATTCATACTAACACTCAATTTTATTAATGGTTATGCTGATAATTTAGTTTGATTGGATACATTTAAGAGAAGTCTTCGAGACGCATATTTTATTCAATTGGTCGCAGTTACAAAAAGTAGGCCATATTGTCAAGACTAGTGTTTGCGTCGAAAAGAATACTCCTTTTACGAAAAGTGAACAGTATAATGTATTCGCTGTACTTTTTCTATGGAACTTCTAGCGGTCAACTTGTAATTTTATTTGTATAAAATTTGGCGTAAAATCAAACGAATACTTCTGTGTGCCTGTTTTACGAAATATGGTTGGTATTTCTTAAAATGCGCCAGATAAATTGTTACGTATTGCGACGAAACTACGATGAAACACAAGGAACATCAGGTGTACTTGTTCGGCTCATACATAATTTACAACGTCCTTGAATATAATTTACCGAGTGATGTGGCGCAGTGACTCGACTTTTTTTGTTCTTTGTGCTCAAAAATCGAAAGTATATTGTACGTATGATCAATAGGCACCTTTTGTAAACCGACCTACTTAGAAAATATGCAATTGAAATTGTTCCTATACTGTCGATTTAAACACGTATTCATGATATACGATACGTTTAACTTACATTCGGAAGTTTTGACTATGTTGTTATTTACAAATGTTCCAATATTTTTTAAAATTAATTTCCGAAATACAATTTTCACAAGTAAAATACAACGAATTTCGTTTATATTATTTTTTTTACGTGAATAACGCGTTGCATTTTATCTGTCTTACGACATGTTACTTATAAGTTTCATAAGAAATTAAATGTGTTCACGATATATTCAACTACGAATAAATAAAATAAAATAAATAAAGCTGTATTGGAATGTTTCCAAAACAGCTAGCGTGCTATAAATACAGTATTTAAGCATTAAAATTGGTAAAAATATCTCCATTCTCATGCCAATGAAACAAAAAAATGTATTTAATTGTATGAAGACAAACTACAAATTTGTAAAAGTCTAATTTAAAAAAGTTGTTTGTACGACAGAAAATCTGCTCGCTGGTTCAGTGGCTTGTGCACAGAGATGATAGGACATTTCATAGGCGTGCCAATGCCACTCTGAACGTAATATTTTTTTTTTCGGTCCTTTGTCGAGAAGAAAATTTCAAGGTAAGTGACCATATTAAAAAAATTACAGTTTTATTTTTTAAGTATACACACTTATACACTAATCTGCGAATGATATGTGCATATATCGAGAAAGTACAAGCTTAACTAATAAACTACTTTCCTCAATTTGGCGCAAAAAAAAAAAAAAAAAAAACGAAAAATTCACATTGATCATGTAGATGTAAACTACGAAAATATATTTTTGTTTCTTCGTGTGATGCTATCATCTAACATAGCGAACTTACAACAACTGGAACTAAACCAAAATTAAAAAAAAAAAAAAATAAAGGTTTTAAAATTTAATTTTCTTATAATCGACCCAATTGTTATAGAAAAAATTAATAAATTCATGGCATGAAAACTTGGAAAGTGGAATAGGTTCGTTATCATAAACTTTGAATCGTCAAATAACATTAAACACACAATTCCCTTCTTAGTAATGCGGCACAAAGCGTGTTACTTTAACGTGGCGATAGCTAATGAAAAATATGCCGGAAGTGTATCCGTAAATTTTTCTGTGATGTTAATTATAATGGTAGTAATGTTAAAATGAAACAATCACAAAATTTAATTCCTTAAAATTTAAAGCAATATAACACTCTGAATATTGTCAAAACAATTAAAGATTTAAGTATTTTATTTTCATAAAAGAAGAAAAATTTGAAAGCACTTTTGAACTATAATTCATTTTACGGAAACATGGAAATTACATTTTCGAATTACTTTATCATAAATTTCTCCAAGCGGTACTAATAAAAAAATCTATCCTGAATCACCCCGTGTTTAAAACTGAATATAATATACTAAAAATACGTCAGTCTCAAACATATGAACCGAGTTTGGTGATTTTCAAGTGCGTGGTTAGTGTAGATAACTCATATGATCAAGAAAACATAGGCACTCACATTGCCAACGTTTTGATACGCTAATATAAACAACGCGTGTCTTTAAAAAATAGATTTAAACGTCGCATGCAAAAAAAAAATATTTTAAATCTATATTACAATATTTATGATTACTTCAAGTTTAAAACAATTAAACACGTAATACATTACGTTATAAATGTAAAAACATTAACGTATTTTTATTAAATAGCTGTTGAAAATTACTACTATTTGTTCTGTAAAAAAACCCTGCCCAACGTCGCCTTCAACTGTTTATAGCCGCCACGAGACGGCAAGTAATAAGCCGTGAAGTATCCAATACCATCTCAGGACGTTTAGGAATACGGGCGTGCGTTTGGTCTCGACACTTGCATTTCTGGAAACTGAGATGGTAGCACACATGCAGTACCTTGCGTTTAGGAATACCAGCCTTAGGGCCAGTTTCACCAACGAAGTTTAACTTTACCACAAAGCGAGATTAACAAAACTCTATGAAGAGCTAAACCTGAGTTCAAGTTAGAGGCGCGTTCCACCAACAACACAGCGAGTTTAAGTTACCAGAGATTAGTTAAACTTGGCTGCACGATGGGTTGTGTGAGCCGAGTTGCCTTAATTGTGTCGGAAATACCCGAACACGTGTCGAAAATTGCCGAATGTGTGTTTGTGAATGACTTCATTTGTAAACTTTATTACAACGTTCTTGAGGGGAGGAGGGAGTGATTGCATCATACTACCTAGGGGGGGGGATACAGCTAGGGGGCCGGGTAACTTTGGAGCAAAGCAAGAAAGAAAGACCAGAGGAAGATAATTCAGCAAATATAATATACATTATTTTATTGCTGTAAATGAAAATTTTTATCTACACACAATTGTTTAATTATTTTCTCGTCTGTATATTTTTTGCTAACCTGAAAGTACCAGACGTTAAACAGGACCTCATACACTCTAAAAAAAAAATGTTTTGTACTTTTACAAAGAAAATCTTTGGAAACCCAGCTGCCGAAGAAATTCCTTGTAAAACTACAATGGTTGTCCTTGTACTAAAATACAAAGTACATGTTTGTAAAATTACAAGGAACAACCTTGTAGTTGTACTTTCAATAAGGGAAAAATAAATTTAAATGCTCACTGTACTTCATAAATAACACTGAACTTATTTATCAAATAACTTTTGAATAAAAGACGTTTACACGAAACTATTTTGAAAATAAAAAAAAATTGGAGGTGCTAAGCGTCGAACCACTCCTCCTACTCGTAAACCCTACGCATCTTACCTCTAGACCACTGCGACTGTCGGTGGATGTATCAATAAAAGAGAATGAACCGATTGTTTTGACAAGTGGAAATGTATTTGGAAGTCTGTATCATCATACTCATCACAATAATGATTTATTTATCCAATCCAACGAGTCAGATATACAGGAATAAAGTCTTCATCGTCTGTATTGTCTTCAAATACCAAATTATACAGTGCTCACGCCATTTTATTATGAACTTAAGAAAGATTAGTGACGTTACCCGGCCAAAATCGAGCAGTTTAATTTAATCTCACTTAAGACGCGCAAATCGAGTTTAACTGCTTGGTGAAACCCAAAACATGCATAATCGAGATTAAGTACCGAGTAATCTAGATTAAATCGCTTATACTTGGTTGGTGAAACCAGTCCTTATAGTCTCTAATGACCTTGCTGATTATATTTTAACAAGATTTACTTGAATTTTTAATGGTGTAGTCGAGCAAAACAGGTACGTTAAGATTGCTTGAATGCTCTTACTGTACCCCACAAGCCAGACTGTGGTGAGTGTCTTCTTCCCACATCTATTAACATCACCAACCATGCCAAACAACCAACCAACCAACACTTCCCAAGTCTCAAGGCAACATTCAAATGGCCTACGAAGAGTGGTGAGTTGAAAACTACCTACGTGATCTAGTTGGTAACTTGTTGTTTCACTGAAATAATTAAACCATATCAGAATATTGGTTAAACATCTGTAGCAAACTTCAGTGCTATGCTCTGTCTTAGGCTATATTCGAATATTACCACACGGCATCGTTACAAGGAAATAATTATTCGTACAACTTAGTATCTGTGTTTGGCGTCTTTAGGGTATTATTGATTTCTTATGTCATGAGTTATTTCGTCGTATATATCGGCATACAACCTAAACTTTTTGATTTTTATTTGCTGTAATAAAACGTGGATTTGAACCTTTACGTAGTGTAATGGAGACGCAAGGTATGTTTTGCGTGTATACCACAAGACTCAAGGTCAACTTGCCCTCGTGACTGGAATAAAAATTCGAATCCTTACTCTATTACCCGATTAGCTACCACTACCTGTTATTTGCACCTATGCAGCGCAGCGCAGTTGCAGATCAAGTAAAATGGGTCTTCTGTTTCATATGTGTGGGTATTTAATTCCACTACAACGCAACCAGACGCAACGCAGGTGCAAATTTTGCGTCACATACATAAAAAGGCATATTTAATGCCTCCCCCCTCCCTGTAGTCCTCCGTCCTTTCGAACAGCAACTTGTGCTACACGGGAATTTCGTTATGGAGACATTAATGGACGAAGTGGGCAATCGGACATTGCATGCACTACTTGTGCTGCGAAAGAAAAAAAAAGGGGATGGAATTTGAGAATTAAGTGTCTTCGTACGAACAATATCTCGTCTCTTATATGACCAAGAGCATGGGCATGCTTAGGCCTATGGCGCTTTTTACGCCTAAATAAATAATAATATTGTTCTTTATTTAACGTGATTTACCAACCAAACATAACTTTGAAAAACTGCTAAGTTCCATATCGTCCAATGATTTTTAATTGGAATTAACAACAACGGGAAGTACACTACTTCACGTGCACACTCGCTGTTTTGTGTTTCTGTCTGTATTTATTACTTATTAATCAGAAGTGGGTACAGTTCCTTAAAAGGAGACGCGGTGGTCTAATCGGCAAACCAATCTACTCCCGCCAAGGTGATCCGGGTTTGATTCCTGGTGGTGTCAGTCCCCGGATATTTGCACGTGGGAATCGTGCAGAACGATGCCGTTGGTCAGCGGCTTTTCTCGGAAATCTCCTGTTTTTTAAAATGAAAAAAAGGTTTCGGATGATCGTGGCATAACCATTTTGTGATTTTCTCGGACTTCAAATTAATGTGCGTGAATAAATTTCTTCAGAACTTTTAACAATTGTCGCAAACCACAGTAAAACATATTATGACAATAATTCGTGTTTGTTTTCATATAAGAGGCGGTTTTGTTTCCGTTGAAGAATTAGTACGCGGGTCGTTTGGGCCTACTTCATTCACTAACAGCATACATGCAAACAAAGTATGCTCTCTTGGTACGAGTGTCAGTAGTTAGAGCTCCCGGCTGGCAAGCCGTAGGTTCTGGTTTCGAATCCCGGCTGGGGAAGAGGAATGTAATATCAGGACTGGATGTTGTGTTTGTGACTTCACCTCCAGCCATGAGGAAGCAATAGCGAATAACCACATGCTCACTCTCGCCTAATAGCTGCAGGTATGAGACTGCCGAACAACAGGTAACTGGTTGGTTAAGTCTTCGATCAAATATGTACTTATACAACTTCTGCAACTACCGTATGTGTTTTAACCAATAAAAAGATGGTGTCACCACTGAAAGTGTCAGTCAGGCAAGTTATCTACATCACTGCACGCCGCTCGCGATAGAGGCGATACCGCACCAGATCAGCCGGTCAACATCGCCCTTGGCGCTGTGCCTCTCTCACACAAACACACGGTCAGTAGGCGGGCGCCTTAAGACATAACTTGGTGATAAGACAAAGGTAGTCACGTGACTGATACAATCTACCTAACCACTACAGGTTACTTTACGTAAACGTCCTTTGTATCTAAACACGCATTTAACGAATAAAAACGAGACAAAAATCATTTCAGTACAGATGTACTAATTATTACAAACGGAAATGGTGCGTGTTGTGATGTTGGTACTAGGGATAAGAGGGTTTTGGCCTTCGAACGTCTTCAACGAGAATAATGTTCTAGTTGTATCTTTCTTATTATTAAAGACGACGTTTAGAGATGATGGAAGAAGATGGTTAAAAATGATGGTTAGAAATGACGGTTTACTGCGGGAAAACTTGACTGTTGGCTGGGTTTCAACGCATGTTCAGCTTACCACAAGATTACTGGCTTTCGCTTGTCCATGGATCTGTTGCCCTATTTGACTGAACCAATAATAATCCCGATATAGTAATATTTGATGTCTGTTATTAGTCTGTAGACAGCTAAGTTGTATAAGACTTATATCACCCAACCATATGTAATGCAATAAACTACAGCGATTTCTAGGGTATGTTGGCACAAAACATTTTCGCGATATAGCATCATCTGTAAATATGGGGATTATTATTTGCTCAGTCAAATAGGGTAACAGCTCCAAGTACAAGCTGGAGCTAGTACAGTCCGCGCCATCTTAGTTGGCGGCTGGCGAGTGGGGAATATCGAAGAGAGGATAGGCATTCATTACTACTACAGTTTTCTATTTGAATGCCTTATGTACTAGGGGATGATGTCTTCATTCCGGATTGTGATGTGCCTTGTCTTAGTGCTCGGATTCATTGAATGCCCTCCATCTTTCCTAAAGCTGCCAACCGCCAACTAAAGTGGCACGCAGTGTAGTATTCTGGTAAGCTGAACGTGCGTAGAAACCCAGCAAACAGCCAAGTTTTCCCGCGATAAACCATCATCTCTACTCGTGATATGTGACTGTTCGTATGCCTGAAGACGTAACAAGATACAAGTGCCCAAAACGTCGCATATCTTGTAAATTGGAGCCTGCTAAGTGTCGTTTGTGTTATTAATGTTTTGTTATCTACAACTGTTTCTGTTGCCGTGTTCATTTGTATTGTCCGCGTAGTCTTTCTTTATCCGACATTGTCACCTTTTCATGCACCTTGTTTGGTCCATGTTTCTTTGAGTTTTCGTTTTTTTTTGTTTCAGTTATATACACATTATATTCCCAATTCGGAATTACTTGTTTGCTTGTTGACTGCAGCCATTTATAAATTCCTTGGACTGTATCTTCATTAATTAATTTTTGTGCTCATTTTATTGTTCTTAGTTCTTTCACGCAACTGTGGTTTTTCTTTTATTCATTGTTCGCTGACAATGTAGAGTATCATAATATATTACTTTTTATAAATATTCTCGTATTTACAGAGGTAACGGGTAATACGAATGTAAAATTTGGCTATTATTATCAAATACATTTGTATGACGAAAAGTGCTATACCATTTTTTAAAGTGATTGAACTGAGAAAAGTAGTTATTTTTGGGAATTTGAACATGCTGGATGAGAAGCCAGTTTAATATAAGCTGCCTGAGGCTACTATAACGATGAAGGTCGCAGTCGCTTTCCTCGGTTATCGATCCGCTGTGATGGAATCATTTTGTACGTGTGCACCTTCACAGCCGGGGGAGGGAGGGAGTGGTGTTCAAAAGGGGAAGGGAGGTAGGCGGGTCGAACTGCTTACACAGACTGAAGGCTGACACATCAGACTTCCACACGAAGTTCGTAGTCGCTTGCCACACAATGTATTAGCTAGCTCACCCGCTGAACTGCGGCGCCAACCACACGCTTTAAATGCGTTGCGTGTTGCATAAATAATGTTTCAAGTTTAGCAAAAACTTAAATGTGTGGGCAAATCTCTAAGCTCTTTGGGATAGAGGTCTTATAATTAGAATAAAAGAGTTGAAATAAGTTATTGATTTACTAGCTCACAAAGCTTACAAAAACACAAAAACCAGCAATCTACTATAACTTTCACAATACCCTTAATTATGCACACAATTACTACTGGGCCACAGAAACGTTAATTAACATTGACAATTAAAGCACAAGAATGTTTACCATTAATCAAAGACTACAAGTCACAATAAAAGTTCAGTCATATATTCAATCAACAATCTCTCAAAAGTACAACCTAATCAGTCCGAAGAGGTGATGGTTCACCATGTGCTGCGCAGCACCCTGAGTGCACCACTGTCTTCACTCTTGCGGTCTTCGGTTCGACTCCCTTCGCGCACCTTTATGTTATCCGTCGACCCGCAGTAGCAGTCTTCTTGTTTCGCCCAATACTGCTCCGAAGGTATGTGCCTGCTGCCTCACAGTAGACTCGGACGTCACCAAGATGTTTTCACCAGTCTCTCTCCACAAGCATAGCACCTTCCTCTAACACGACCATTACGAAATCTCCCCAAATGTGTCGATTCGGTGCTTTTATATTCGGCGAAATAGTCGGGGGTTCACCGCATTACAGGGGTCTAAAAATAGACATATTCAATCGTGCTGCGGACGTGACTTGAGCCTCATAGGCCGGCCTCGTAGGGCCAAGGCGCAGTTCAAACAGGACTCTATGACGTATATCGTCGGGGTTTACATCATGGGGCAACCCAGCTCGTGAGTCATGGGCTAGCCCTCAAGGTGTTTCGACACAGGCCCCAGCCACCACGCCCTCAGAGTTACAGCATGCAACAATACGTTTTCCACGAAACTATTCCACTTGTGCCCATTGTGCCAAAGACTTCAAGGACGGAATGTCAGTGTTAAGGGTGTTCAAGTGCGATTAAATCATAACTTTATATTTTTATGCAATAATGTTAGTTTTGTAGACGATACTTGTGGGTACGTATTACTCTTACGAAACAATTTTGGCTCTCACAGTTTTCTCATACTGGGTTGTTAAAGTCAAAATTTGCTTGTTATGTTGCCATGCAAATAGTGAAAACCATTGACCTACTTAAACAAAATAATTCTCTGTGTACTTACATCCCATGAGCTATGCAATAAAACTTAAAAATAAAACATAACGTAGTGTTTTGAATTTAAAAAAATCACACAAGTACAAAGAAGTTGCAAATTTAGCAATTTTTTAAATTACAAAACCAGTTCAAAAATTTTTTTTAAATGTTTTATTACGTAGCCTACAGCATGTTATTTCACTGTGAATTATTTCACGTACGTAAGTTGATTGGTTTTCACTATTTGCATGGCAGCAGAACATGCAAATAATAACTCTGACGCACAGTTATGAGAAAACTACGCCAGCTAAAATTGTTTCGTAACAGGGAACTCTGCAAGTATTATCTACAAAACTAAATTTTTTTTCACATAAATATAAAATTATGACTTAATCGTACTTGAACACCATTAAGGGCTATGGAATGTTATAGAAAATCCACAGTAAATGACGATGTTGTAGGCTACAAATTCAGCTATGTTAAACCACAAAGTAAAAAATTTTTGTATTTCTAAAAAATTATTGAATTTTTCAAATTTTCATTTTAAATAACAGCATTTTAATTTAAATACAAAAAAAAATGTATTTTATTTTTTTCAGTTTGGTGTATCAGTTGGTTTTAGTGTAGTCCTTAAAATGGAAACATGCACATTTTGAATATAACAAGCCATTACGCGAAAAATTTGAGAGATAAGAAATTTCATAAGAGTCAAATTTAGTCACATTTTGTATCTCAAATAAGAAAAAAAAATATCTGGTACAAATAAAAAATAAGAACATGGTGATGAAAATTGCTGTATACCGCGACCTTAACGTACGTTGTGCATCCGTACGTACGTTAAGTGTGTCTGTGAATCCGCTTTTATTGCAGTTTATTGTTACCCTTCAATCGCAATAACTATATAAAGTGTCCGTTTTCAGGTCCGTGTCGGAAAAAAAAAAACATGTCTGCCATTGCCTAAATATAGGATCGCGTTTTTATAGATACACATGCAGAGCATTAGTTTAAGCTGACAATATTGCTATAGGTGGTTCGGGATAAAGAGAGCGCTCAAAAAGTCCTACTGAAGTTATATTTTCAGACAATTCGTATCGTTCCGCATGTAATGGCTAACGATGAGACCTATCAGGACGCGTTACTTGATGTTTGCACGTGTAAGATAAATTGTGTAGTAGCCGGAATCTATATAGTTTGATTTAAAAAAGTTTATTAATTACATAAAATGCAATTATGTAGATTTTGGTTGTTTTTGTTTCAGTATTGTATCTAAATAGGAAAACACACGGAACTATATTGCGTCATTTCGCTGCCAACCGTACAAGCAGTAAGGCAACTAGAGATAATATAGAATTATATGCACTAACAGCTAACGGTATTTTTCAACGGTTAAATTTCTAGTGCTCACTTTATTTCGAACGATCTATATTAGAAGAAATTCCGATTAGGTTTTATTTTTTTATGTGTATCACCAGTAGTATTTAAGTTATTTTTTCTTAATTTTTTCATCTTTACAAGTAAAGGGTTCAGATTGAACATGCTTTTAACAATATAATTTGGTTTGAGTGTGAACCTGGAAGCAGGCAGGCAACATTATTTCTTCACGGAACATTGCACATCTCGGTGAAATAATCTTTGAAAAGTGCCTCTTAAATAATATTGTGCAGTAAACATACTTGCATAGATGGATTAATCGCGATGTGGCGTACTGACAAAAATCAAGTAGAAAGATGCTGTAAACGGCAGTGTTAAAAAAGCATTGTTAAAATACATAGAAGGCAGAGATTACCAAGCATGATATTTCTGTGCTAATTAGACTGGAACTAAGGCAAAATTTAGACAAACAACCTGGAAGTATTGTTACAAAATATATTTTTTTCCAATTAGTGTTTAAATTATATTTTAAAACTAATTTTATGATATTTATCAGTTTGATGTATTGCTAATTTTGATTTAACAGCCTTGATTCGGTTGAACGAACGTATAAGAGCCTAGTACGATATCATCTGTCTGATATTATGGGTAAACGGTGCAATTCGTCCGGTGTTTGCCAACAGTGTATTTGCCACAAATACTTGGCTCGTATTGTGGACAAGGCTAGATGGTGGTAGCTACCTTCATGCCGCGACTAGACTGGTCGTGCAGAACATCCGTGGAGCGATGTAACTGCACTCTGGCCGCCTTCATAGCTGCCTCTCTCCTGGGTCACATCACACCTGAAACACATCAACCTCACACATTTACTTTCTTAAAACCTCATTTCACCACATAACTCAAGTACACCGGGTCTAGTTATTTTCTAATTACATCTCCAAAAAACAATATTTTACATCAAGTGCAGGTTTTGCCTGCTGTGAAAGGACACAACATATTTTACTTAATTTGTACTGTTTGATCGGTCACGAAGTATTTATTCATGAATTGTGCAGTTGAAATGTATTTATTAATTTCAATTTTAAACGGAATGTACAAATTTATCAGTACATTAAAATGTCAAAACTTGACAAGCAGAACATTGCTTACAATAAAAAATATTTCCAAGTCTTTTCTCGGTGAGAACAACCCATTCAAAAACACTTTCTGAAGAAAGTATTTATTACTTCATGCATAGTCACAATGGAAGATGCAGCTGCAGTTTGGCCCATTTTATTACAACTTGCATAGCTACAACGGATGGTAAAGCTTGAGTTCGGCACATTTTTACTACAAGTTGCATAGCCACAGCTGAAGATAAGCCGTAGATCTGCACATCATTACTACTAATTGCACAGTCACAATGGAAGAGCAAGTTGCAGTTACCAAATTTACTTAAATGACGAAAGACAAAATAAAACAAATTAAAAGGCCGGCATTATCAAAATTCAGTAAAATTAATCATTTTTAAGCCTATTTTTTGTTGTTAATTCTTCTATTATCAGTGTGTCAGAAGTGGATTAATACTTTTGTGTTCAATATTATAAAACGTCGCATTGTACTTTCTACCAGGAAAGACAATGTTTATAATACTTAATTACATTACAAATTTATTTGTTTACATGTGCACATATGCAGCTTCGACAGTACGAGACTTGTAATGTTTAACTTTTCTCACATTCACTACATCAGCCATAGCATCCTCACAACACAAACACACCCTTCTAATGTACTGTGACATCTGCAACAGGGAAGATGCATTATTTGTGAAAGATCTTCCTTAAGCTTTCAGTAAAAAGTACACTTTATTAATGCCCATTTACTTAAACTGAGAGCAAAATGTCTACACTACGAGATTTTGCTTTAACTTCAACAGTAAAAGTTTTACTTTACGTTCTATTAATCTAACTTGAAGTATTTGTTTTTAATTTTGAAAGTGAAGGCTTTTCCTCTGCTTAATTAAAAATGATCAATTATCTTTATTAAAATTAATTACAATGTTTCGTAATATAATTGAAGTTCAATAAAAATAATTTCTTTTTTTTTAGTAACGTGGGTAAATTTGCATTGTTAGGAATATTTTTGGTAGTATATTTGTTGAAGAGAAACTAAATAATGGCTGGGTGTGATTTTACTTCTAAGGCAATGGTCACTAATCTTTCATCAATCAGCATAGAAAGTGTCCTTTGTGTAGCGATGTTGATGCAAATAATACTCAGTTTACGATAATCTACTGAAATATACATGTATAGACATATGCGTAAACTGACTACATATTTACTAATGCTTAACTACCTTCTGGAGCTTGTGGACAGAATTTAATTGCGCCGTTTACATGGATGGTAAGAATTAACAAGCACACAAGGTACGCCTATCATATAGACTACTTGCCTATCAATGCTGTAGTGTACGTTGAGAGTTGTCTCATAAGGGGCGCACTATATCACCGCAACTATTGCCGTAAGTTGTGTGCTCCAGTTATAAACAACACAACATGGGTACCAAATTTATGCAAGATGCACTAGCACTTATTAGACGAGATTTTTCGCAAGGCACATCTGCTCCGAATGATATGATTGTGTATGTCTTTTTTTGTTTGGAGGAAGACATATTGGTAAATATCAAGAATCACTACTAATCGTATACCGGACAAACTAGTGATTTTGGAGGCAAACTTTACTGATGAAAAATGTTTCTAGAGACTTTAGAAGCAGTGTTGTGTTAGGTTAGGTACGTTTGATTAGATTAGGTAATCTAACCCTACCTATCCAAACGTTACGTTATCTAACTTAGAGATGAATTTAACCGTTGATTTTATTCGCCGTTGTACAAAAGTCCGAGATGTAACCACTGGGTATTAAATACGATTACAATTTGTAGTGCGTGTGAAGAGGAATTCAGGGAAAGTAAACACTTTCATCACTACAGCACTATTTTTTTTTTTCGCGTATACATTATATCTTTGACTACAACGTTTTTAAAATTTTATAAATAAGTATTTTTAAATAAACACGGTTATTTTTCATATAATTTGTGTGCAGTCTAGGATATGAAAAGGTATGGTGTTGGTTTATTGATCAATAAAAAATACTAAGATTTTTTCACGTTTTCAAAACCGACCACTTAAAAAAAAATAATGAAGCTTCGGCTGCAGCGATAGCAAGCCAGAAGAAAGAAGTAGCCACGGTTATGTGCGCTAACTTAGGTGTGCTATATGTTGTTTACAGTGAATGTATACCTTTGTGTGGCGAGAAAACAAACACGCACGCATATACTTAGTGTTGCCTATGTGCTTGCCTTCATTCTTTTGAATATTTGATGGTTAATTAAGTAATGCGACCTATTGAAATTGTGGCCAAGTGGCACATTTTACCCTGATTACGTCGACAGCTTGGATTGGGGTCCGTCAAACCCGGCTGTGGTGACGATGTTGACAGAAGTAAGTGTCGAGGTGTTGGGAGTTGGAAACAAAGTTCCCGCCCCCCTGCCCCGCTCTTACTTCACAACTCTACTAACAACCTGGACCTTCCTACTTTTCCAGTGCCATTTTTATTTTTAATGCATGTAACTGCTGAGTGGTTACACTCCTATTCTGTCGAGAGGGTTTTTCCCTCTATCTCCTTAGATTATGGCTTAGCTATAGGTACACTCAAGGAGGTGGACATGGCCCCAATTGCGGCCATGCCTGCCCAATCCCTCTCTGCCGCGATGCATACCTCCTCTGCATGAAACTTCTCCCTTGTAGGCGTATGGGGCTCAGCCCTGAGACGCACTTAGTCCCGCTCCTTCCCCGGGCCTCACACATAACACAGTAGTTAGGGTAGGTTAGGAAAAAAATCGTTGGGAGATGGACAAGCTGGAGGATCTGCGAGTGAAATCGCTAGCTGTGGCACGGGAAGGAGACGCAGAGGACGTTACTACAGCTTCAGTTCAACTATGCTTTGTTTCAATGTCCTTACGCCATGTTCCCGGGGAACTTAGTTCCTTGATTACATAACTTCAGTCTACTAGTTTACCAGCAGTTATTTCATTTATTGCAGCGGTTACTAATGTTCTGAGCTTTGTTACGGCCCTGCGGTTACTGATACCTAAATAGAAATATGTTAATTTTAGAGATTATAGAACGAGATAATTACATACCAACAGCAACCAAAGGCGTAACCACGTCACTGTAAACAAATCTGTTATCTTAATGAAGATTTATTGCGTGCTGGTAAACAGTCACGTCACAGAACAATTAATTTTATATAATTTAATTAACTCAGAGGAAAATTGCATATATATATTATATATATATATAAATTGAAGAAAAAAGTAAAACATTGATTCAAGTACCAGTAGTTTTATATTGAATATTATGTAGTTTTACACAGTTTTCTGGTTATTAAATGCATTACATACCTAAAATGCGTAGATTCCTGGTGTGTTTCACATTAACAATGAAAGTAAAGTTACTGAAAATATGTCAAGAGGCAGGGACAAAATAAGCAGCTGTTTGTAAACGAAGTTCACGGTGAGGCTTGCCATGTAAGACAGAGTACTTTACAGAAGTTATGTTTTCAATTTACTTCACAATATAGTCACTGTCTTACGTTTGTGCCCAAGAAATCTTCGATCACACAGTTTCTAAAGTTAGTCATGCAGGTAGAAACATTAATGTTTGGCCGAGAAGGGGCTTATCCAGGAGAAACAATTTTCGTTCAAAACAACCTTGGAACTGTCGGTTGGAGTGACATATAGAGTGCCAGGAACTAACTGCAGGCTACTGTATTGCGAGTGTATTACCATATAGTGTTCACAGCGGGTGTCCACACTCCATGTTACGAGAACAACGAAACACATACAGTTTCGCTAATGTTCTAAGCTCTGTACCGCTGCGTCGAATCCTCAAGTGCATTTTCTACGACAATTAAAGGTCCCAGACTGTTGCAAGATGAAATGTCACATTATTCAATAAACCTACTTCGCGTGTTCGAAATTGCTAATGCAACTAAAGTTGTATGAAACTAAAGTTTATCCCCCCCCCCCTGCATTTTTATGTTGGGGAAAGGTATTGCCCACAATTTTCTGTGGATATAGGAACCCAACAAACGGCAATTGTCTGGGTATTATTATTTTATCTCACTTAGTTTGTGAGATTTTGGGAAGGTACCGTTTCAAAATTAGATTTGCAGTCGAGTTGACGCGTGTAGCTAAGTACTGATAGTGAGTGGTTAGCGCTGAGCTGCATGAAAAGAAGTGGTGGTGTGAGGACTAGTTTGAGTTCGTTGTGTTGGTCACTCGTACAATTATTACTTAGGATGGGATTTATCTGACGTGACACGAGCATTAATTAGATCGGGTTAGGCTATAATTCAAAAATTGCATCCAGGTTTCTACTATTGGTTAAGAACTTTCAGACTGTCCTCAGCTTGATTGTTTTTGAAGAAGAGTTAAGCCATTTGATAGACGGCTGCAGTATTAAATGTGTATACATTACTAGCGTGACGACTTTTGTTTATTCGGACGGGCGTGACTCGGTACTTCAGTCATGCACATGGAAAGTTGCGTACAAAGGACGTGATAGATGAGTTACTAGCCCGAGGCTTGTCTGAACCTCAGAGGAACACCTCAAGAGATTAGGCGAGGATGTAACTACAGTGGTTCGTCGTAGTCTTTCACAGTATGTAACTATATAAAGGGACAAAACTACATCCAGTACTTAACCCAGGGATGTAGCTGTACAATCAAAGAAACATAAATGCGGTCCAAAAGCAGTAGGAGTTATTGTAAGTGAAAGTTTGAGTAATTTTGCTCAAATACACGCGAGTGTGGATAGTCGCCCGCCTGACAACGTAATGGCTAATATAAAAACGTTGCAAGGAAAACCGAATAATGTCATATTACACATACTGAGTAACTGCGGGAGAAATAAATATACAGAGAAACCAATTTTGCGTTATTATTAATTGCAAAAATATATAATACATTGGCCTATACCCATCCGAACAAACACAGTGACTTTGTTTGCTCCGAGCCTTCATTAATTTGTGTTACCGCATTACGGGATAGCAGGTATTTTACAGTTGGACTTATATTATTATTTGAAAACTAAAATTACGATAAATATCATACGGTAACTTGAAGACCAGCTCGCTGACAGACAATAACAAGCAAGAAATTTGCAGGTCTCTAAAAATCAGTTGCGCAGACTGTCAGGAGCAGGCATGCATCACAGCCAGCAGCGTAAAAGAGACATGCACATTCTACAGCCAGTATCGCACAATAGGCAGGTACATTCCAGAACCAGTACTGTACAAGAGTCAGGTACATTCCACAACCAGTATTGTACAAGATACAGGTACATTCTACACCAAGTATCGTACAAGAGACACGTACACTCCACAGCCAGAACCACACAAGAAACAAGTACATTCCACAGCCAGTAGCGTACAAGAAGCAGGTACACTCTACAGCCAGTAGCGTACGAGATACAGGTAAACTCCACAACCAGTAGCATACAAGATACAGGTACATTCTACACCAAGTATCGTACAAGAGACAGGTACACTCCACAGCCAGAACCACACAAGAAACAAGTACATTCCACAGCCAGTAGCGTACAAGAAGCAGGTACACTCTACAGCCAGTAGCGTACGAGATACAGGTAAACTCCACAACCAGTAGCATACAAGAGACAGGTACATTCTACACCAAGTATCGTACAAGAGACAGGTACATTCCACAGCCAGAACCACACAAGAAACAAGTACATTCCACAACCAGTACCGTACAAGAGTCAGGTACATTCCACAACCAGTATCGTACAAGATACAGGTAAATTCTACACCAAGTATCGTACAAGAGACAGGTACACTCCACAGCCAGAACCACACAAGGGACAGGTTCATTCCACAGTCAGTAGCGTACAGGATACTGGTACATTCCACAGCCAGTAGCGTACAAGATGCAGGTACATTCTACACCAAGTATCGTACAAGAGACAGGTACATTCTACACCAAGTATCGTACAAGAGACAGGTACATTCTACACCAAGTATCGTACAAGAGACAGGTACACTCCACAGCCAGAACCACACAAGAGACAGGTTCATTCCACAACCAGTAGCGTACAGGATACTGGTACATTCCACAGCCAGTGTCGTACAAGAAGCAGGTTCACTCCACAGCTAATAGTTTATAAGATACAGGTACACTCCACAGCCAAAAGTGTAGAAGAGGTTGGTACGAATTCTCCAGTAATACACCTCTACAACAAAAGTGTGAAATGCTCGAAGTCCATAGTCGGTGCTAATACTGTAAATGTAAAGTACAGCCACACTACGCCACTGCTATTCATATTATAGATATCTTCGTGTTGTTGAGGTTGTGTGACTTTAGTATTGTAGATTGTCAAATCTATGTCCAAGTACCTAATGAGACAAAACTGATTAACTTACTTCAAAATAGTAAATATGACTGTGACAATGTAGTCCACATGTATATGACTTAATGTCCAGTCATTTCCCAAGTGACAACTATCGACATCAGTTTTATATATATATATATATATCTTCAGTTTCTTGCAATTCTGTCTTTTTGTTTATTCTGGAGCTTAGTTTTGGCTCGTACATCCTTGATATATTTCACTCTACATTTCGTTATTTGCCTTACGCGCCTCTTGTGCAGTTGTAAGAATTATTTTTACTACTCAAATGGTTTCAAAGACACCTGCGAGTCCTGTATTTACACCGTATATACAGGATGTATCAGTAGAGCGGTTACAAAATGTCTGGAGAGATATAGTACACCCAGACTATGAGAAATCACATAGCAATGCATGGTCGGGAACGCTTTCCTGGCGCGGTAGTGGCGACTCAAAACACAAGAAAGAAAGGACACGAACATAAGGAGAAAACATGTATAGGAAAAAAAACTAACAGAAAAGAACATAAAGAGACATCGATCGTCATCACCAACCAAAGACTTCTCGGTATTTTTACTGTGTTAGTGTAAATAAACATGTTTTGTTCTCTTGTTCGTATCGTATCTTTCTTGTTTTGTGCCGCAGGAAAGTGTTTCTGACCCTGCATTGCTATGTGATTTCCCATGTATGGGTGAACTCTTATCTCTCCTGAAAGTTTGTACCACTTTACCGATACATCCTGTATAGAGCAACTGGTTTTTGATGAAAATATCTTTGTACCAACTACCTTATGTGCACATCTGAAGCTCCGCTTCATGGTAAAAACTTGGAATGTTTTCAACTTTCAGCGTCTCCGAGTTCTACTAAGAAATCACAGATATATGGTGTTGCAGTGAACTTTTTCTGATTGGCACAGTCAAATGAGAGACGCCTCTGCACAGATACTCAGCAATAACAACTAAGTATAGCTGCAGATGTATACGTAAGTCAATGAAACAAGTTAGTGCAAAATATTACTCTCTAAATATCCGTAGAGGGCGCCGTGGCCGAGCCGTCAAACCTCTCGCCTCACATCTTGGCGATCAGGGTTCGATTCCCTGCAGGGTTGGTATCGGATTTTGTGGGAAAGTGGAAATCACGTGGGAATCGTGCCAGACGATGCCGCTGGTCGGCGGGTTTTTTCGGGTATCTCCCGTTTTCCCCGCCCTTTCACTCCGGCGCTGTTCCCTACTTACATCATATCACCCCTCACCAGCGCTAAAGAGTTCAAAGTGAAGTGCTGACCAAAATCTCTTCATTTAACTTCCGTGACTCTACATGTACAGTCGGTTCCGTTAGTCCGGTATCGTAAGGAAAGTTAAAATAGTGACTGTAATGAAATGTTCTTTGAATAATAACATTTCTGCTGTATTCCGTTCCATCCTGCCGGCCATGTTTACATCGTGTACAATGCAATTTGAACCATCGCATACGCATGTACAAAGTATATCGTGGCCCATTTTCGGTCGTCATGACTCATCCAAGTGAACACACACTGCTGTTGTCTTACGTCAACACACTACATCACTATTAAACCATTCTGTATCTCAGAAATATTTCTATCTATTATATGAGACTGGACTTATGGGACAGCCTGTACACAAACAAGGATACTTACATAATTCATCGGTCAAGAGACGTGGGTTTTAACTTGACACTTGGTTTGTGCAAGAATGTCCTGTGGGGCGAAAACAAGGGTACAAGCCTTAAACATAGTGCTGAGTGGTTTGTTAGCAATCTTGGCGAGGTCGTAATAACTTCATGTGTGCAATTTCCACGAGAGCGTGTTTGGCCGAGCGCCATTACTCTGCTCTCTGCTTTGTTGTTCCGGGCTGTTTATTGCGAATCACTCGGCGAGGAAAACTGCGTCGCTGCAGGACGTAATTCTTGGAGGAAACTACAGAGCAGAACGTATACGCCAAGACCCTTGTCGCTGTTCTTTTATTCTGCTTACTGGCTTAGATATCTGAAAAGTCTATGTTTTGACGTCTTGTATTGATATTACTGACTGAGTTAAAATGTATACCATTCAGGGCCTCAAGCAACACAAGCTCAGGAAATAGTAAAGTTTTCTGCGAATTTTATTGTTTTTTGTAAAGATGAAACGTTACTAGTTCCAGAATAAAAAGGTTAACTTAAACATTGTAAACTAGTGTAGTGGGTATTCGTAAATTCAGTGTTCCTTTAAACTGGAACTTACCGTTCTTGAGTTTACATAAAAAAATTCAACATTTGTAGAAATTTTAATATTTACTTTTAATGAGTACTATTTTTATGTCTTTGATTCGTGTACAAGTCAATGAATGTAGTGTCAGTATTAGGGAAAATATATGTTCGAGCGCAATGCGGTTTTTTCAAATGCTGTTTTTTTCGTACAAATCACCATAAATAATTTCAAATTGAAATAAATATAACCATTAACGTAAACTCCTGAGATGTTACAGTAAAGTAAATGTAGAAAAATTCATACAAAGAGTTGTAATCCAAGGAAATAATTAGTTGAAAGCTATCTTCAAAAATTGTTGTTTAGGATATAAACTGAAGTGGTCCAAATCGTGATAAACAGTTATATTTACTATGGAGGAGTGAAATATTATTCCATGTGTTATATTGGCCACTGTACCAGCTTCTTGGTTTGGGATCGGTATTACTTCTGGTCACTCAGTAAAGTAGTTTTTTGCAACTAGGAGGTATCGGTTTCCCCTCTCGGTGGTTAGCACGGGCCCTAAAATATCTACAGCCATACTATCAAAGGGTTTACTGAAATTTGTTTTCTGAAAGTGACCTTTTCCCTTATTTCTCGGCCCATTTCGTGCTGCACAGGTGTCACACATGCGGCACCACTTCTCCACATCCTCCCGACAATGAAGCCAGTAGAACCTCAGGCGAACATTGTCGAGTGTTTTATTAATGCCGAAATGTCCACCAGCTGCAGAGTTATGTAGTTCCTTCAGCACTTCTGGAACCCTACAGTCTCGCAAGACAAGTTGAAACCATATTTGTTTTCCATCGTTGCTCTCCCACCTCCTGTACAACACACCATTTCTAAGGATGAAGGAATTCCACTGTGCCCAATAGGATTTAACTGTGGCCCCTAGACTACATATCTTCTCCCAGCTTGGTCGTCGGTCTTTTTCCTTCTTCTCTAGTAGAGGGTGCAGATTGGGGTCATCCAATTGGCTTCTCCTTGTTTCCTCATCGCCCTATGATGGTGCCTGGATGCCAGAAGTATCTTCTCGGATATGGATCCTGCTTACAGTTTTGATCTCAATATTCCTTACTTCTTGGCGCTCACAGTGTCGCCAAGATGGTTCACAGGGTCTCTGTGAGAGGGCATCTGCATTGCTGTGAAGACGGTCAGGTCTGTGCTGTATTTCAAAATCATATTTCTGAAGATATCCAATGTGCTATCTGCCCTTATGGGTTTTTGAAATTTAATGACCATCTTAATGAGGCATGGTGAGTACGTACCACAAAATGCCTTCCATGAAAATAAGAATGAAAGTAGAAAATTGCCTTCACAACAGCTAAAAGCTCTCTACGAGTCATACGGGAATTCCTTTCAGGTTTATGAAGTACTTTGCTGGCCTCTCCGTTTCTTCCTGAACTCACAGCACCAATACCAACATTGCTAGCATGAGTATTGAGGATGAACTTGCCCTTACTGTTAGGAAAACCCAGGACTGGAAGTGATGTCAATATTTCCTTTAACTTCGCGAAGGCGGCGTCACATTCAGGGGTCCAATGAAATTTCCTTCGTGCCTCTGTTGATTCATGCAGTGGCTTAGCAATTATTGCGAACCCATGCACGAAACGGAGGTAATATGCACACAGGCCTAGGGAACTTTTAACTTCAGTTTTGTCTCATAGTCGATGCTAATCTCTGATGGTTTTAGTCTCTATTCCATGGGCCGACACTACATGGTCCAAGAATTTAACTTTCTGCTAAAACATATTACATTTATTAGAGACCAATTTCAGGTTGGCTGCAGAAATGTTATGGAACACAGCATCAAGGTGCGTCAGATGTTCTTCGAATGTTCTGCCAGTGACGAAAATGTCGCCTAGGTAAACCTGACAGGAGTCTAGGGGGAGGACCTTTTCCATAGCACAACCCAAATGGCATAACTTTGAACTGCCAGATTTCTTTCCCTTGGACACAGAAGTCAGTCTTTTCCTGATTATCTGTGACCACTTCATTCTGCCAATATCCACTCTTCAGGTCCAAGGTCGAAAACCATTGTGGTCCTGCTTGACTGTATAGGATGTCGTCTATCCTAGGCAGAGGGTACAAATCCTTTTTGGTCACATCATTCAGCTGATAGCAATGAACATAAAATCTCAGAGACCCATCTTTTCTACTTTACTAATACAACAGGAGGGGACCATGGACTGACTGAAGGTTCTGATATACCTAGGTCCCTCATATATTTTACGATACTATCTACCTCCTCGTGTGAAGCTAGAGGTAGTCGTCTGGGTGATTGCTTTATTGGGCGAGCCTCGCCTGTGTCTACATTATGTATATACAGGGTGGACCAGAATTCATGTGCCAAAGTCCGGGAGGGGATTCGTTATGGAAAATAAGGTGGGGTATATAAACCAACACTATTCTGTGGTAAATATTAAGGGAGCTACGCCACGTTGAAAAAAATAATTTTTTCAACATTTTTCGAAAAATACTAGAAAATATAAGAGATAGAGCCACCAAAATTGGCATAGAGCTCAAAGAAGTGGAGCACATTAATGTATGAAAAGTTGGTTGCCGTGACGTTTCCCTTCGCGGCTATGTAGGGGTGACTCACCCCATTTGTGTAAGTAACTTTTAAATGCTAAGTGGCAAGGTAATATCCACATAGCAAATTAATGGGCTCTAGCAGAAGGAAAATAAAAGCCCCTCTTGTCTGAATGCTCTCCGGTAAACCGTTTTCCAGATAAAACGAATCAAAATAAGAAGGATTTGTGTACGCCTGTGTAGGTAGGCAATACAACGGCTTTCTGGGCCATGCTAATTGCAGCATTGAATGGTTAAATTATGTA
>PNEQ01044397.1:0-23110 GCA_003012365.1 Medauroidea extradentata | reverse complement strand
ATGCTTCTTTTGCATAATTTTCAAGGCTAATTATTGTTCCATTGGTGATTTTAATGATTGCATAATCGTTGTTATCCCGTGTATTTTATATGCATTTTGATTGAGAGTAAACAAATATTTAAAATTAACTATTTCATTTTTAACTAATAAGAATTCCATCCCAAATGAGCTCAGAAACGTGTATTTTGATTTCATGCAATAGTATGTTCCAGTGCTCACTATCACATACGTACCACGTGTATAATTTTGTTTAGAGAAACTGTTAGTATCGAATACATTGCGTGTGTTAGTTACCGTGTACACGGCGGTTCACTTATCTTTTGCAGAAAGCTCAGTGACGGTGTTTCAGACGTCTCAAATATCATAAACATTTGGCCGGATGTGATACAGTCCAGGGGCAATGTAATTTAATTTTCTACTGATAAAACAAAGATTATTATGAAAGAGTATCCCACTGGAATTACTTTTATCAGCGCACGTTTAGTGACATCTGACTAAAGCCAGCGCCGACACAAGGCTCAAAATAGATCGAATAACAGTTGAGGTGTCACACATTCATTCCGTTTTGTTTTTAAATATTGATTCAATTAGAGTTGCGGCAAAGATGTTTTGGTCCAATTTTGTTCATCTAGGTTACTATAAAGTTTTATATTGCAACTAAAAAAAATTTTGGAAACATAAAAAAATTTTTCTTGCCTGCTACACAACTGTGTAAAAAGGAAAGCTGCCCAAACGAGGGAAAAATAAAATACATCTGGATATTGCCGAGTTCCGCTTTGGAGGGGTTTTACTCCGTTAAAGAACTGTGTCTTATTTTCTTTTTTGTTTGAAAATTCCATAATGTATTTAATTTTAAAAAGTGTGCGGAGTAGGGTACGCACAAGTAAGACACAGCTTCCCTCTATTTCGTTTGGTTTACTAAAACACTTGAAATAAAATAATTGCAGACAACGCCACGACAGTGATTATGATAATATGATACACAGTTACGTATTAGGTAATGTGTCCTACTTCTTTTTCTATTTTAAGAATAAAATGAAGTTGTAAATTTTAAGAAAAATAGTAGCGGGCAAAACCGTGACCGTGCAGTTAGTATGAACATCAAATATTAACATTACCCATGACCAGTAGGTATTTTACTGCTATACCAAATTTATGAGGGTAAATTTCATTTGTACTTGCAAACCTATTTTAAGCGTATATGCGAACTGCTTGATTTAAATTTTACAAGCAGTCATAAATCTTATACAATTTATTAATTTACTGTTACAGGTCTAAGAAGGCAAAAACAAAAATGCTGGTATTAAAATACAGTTATAAAATTTACTCAAACTGAAAGAAGGGGAGTCTCAAATTTTCACTTTCACTTCACATTACATTTTATAAGCTAAAAACGAAACATTACATGTGCACAGTTAGCAGCCTTAAAATTAGCAAGCTCGCAGGTTTTCGTTCCTTTTCGCTTGAAACACTAACAAAATTAACTATTTTAGCTTGCTTACAGCTTGAATTTTAAAAAATACGTAGTTTCATGTTTATTCTTACAATATAAATAATCGGTCAGAAATGCTAAATAAAAAAACTGTTTTTAAAAACCTATTTTCAGTTCAGTTGAAATACCTTATAGATGGACCAGGTTCTTGTGAAATGGTGAAATTTGTGTCCTCGTTTCTACGATTACATGAAATTTGAAATAAACTAAGCGGATGTTTCGATTTGAGATGCGATCTCATGCTGACGGTATTCCCCTTAAGGCGCCCGCCTATCTCACGCTTCAAATGCATTGCAGTGTGTCCATAAACAGGATTTTTCTACGAAGTATTCCACTTGTGCCCATTGTACTAACATACGAAAAGACAGCAAACACCAGACAAGGTCGGAACCTCATTATTAAGACACCATGCTTATTAAAAACACTGTTCCTAAGCCCTCCAACATGGGTAAAAACGCGCTTTTCAGACGTCCGTATTTCAAAATGTACTAACCGCATGTATGTGAAACTCAGATTGCGACCTGCACTGAACTTAGTTGTTCGTAATGGCGTCGCGGCATTTGATGCGCGCTTCAAGGTCAACCTTACAGCTCCGTAGTTTTACAGCTTCTAATACGTGGGTGGTCGGTGCCCTTAATGCAGTTGACAACGTGTCTACACTATGTACACTTTGCCTTTTGATCTTTTAAATATTATGATAAAGTTCTAATACGGATTCCCGCCGGTAGTGGTAGACTCGTGTCGTGTATGGTCTCACAATCATTTACATCAACACAAACAACGTTCGTCTCATGACTTTCATCCGTCATGACGATATGAACGTCAAGGAAAATAGTTGTAACTTTCAATAAAAATTATGCTATAAGTTAGTGGTACAACGCTGAATTAAACCGAACGTAGCTCATTACACGCGACGCGATGCGAGGACAAAGATGAAACTGAAGCAAGAGACAGCGAACACGTGGACTGGACTGGACCCGCCTTACTTCGATTAGGAAAAATGTGTGGGATACCTTATTGGCGTCAGTTCCCAGGCCCCAGTCCACGTGTGTGCTGAAAGCGAACAGAGGTAAATAAAGTAATATCAAGACGTAGCGAGCCCTATCCTGTCACACGCATATGCACAGAAAGCCAATACCCCACGACATATGTCGATTTCGACATATACGTCGGCCTCGACACGTGCGTCGACCTCGATACATGCCGACCCTCGACACATGTCGACCCTCGACACACATGTCGACCCTCGACACACATGTCGACCCTCGACACATATGTCGAACCTCGACACATATGTCGACCATCGACACATGTCGACTTCGACACGTATCGACATCGACATATCGAAAATATTATCAGATAAATGTCGAAACATCGACATGTGTTACATGTCGATGTCGACTTCGACATGTCGACATATCGCACACCCCTAGTTGTGTTAGGTTAGATTATGTTGGGTTTGGTTAGGTAAGGTTACGTAAGTTTGGGTAAGGGTGGGTGCAAGCTAGTTGTTCATGGTGCAAGTTAGATTAAGTAAGTACAGCAAAGTGCAACATAGTGCAAAAAGTGCAACTTAGTGCAAGAAAGTGCATCTTAGTGCAAGAAAGTGCAACTCAGTGTAATAAAGTGCAACTTAGTGCTAGAAGGTGCAACTTTGTGTAAGAAAGTGCAACATAGTGCGAGCAAGGTTATGTTAAGTTGGCATGGGTAAGGTTAGGCTACGTTAGGTTAGGTTGGGTTAGGTTCGGTTAGGTTATATTGGTTTAGGTTAGGTTAGGTTGGGTGAGTTTAGGTTTGGTTAGGATGTGTCAGCTTAGGTTTTGTTGGGTTTTGTTAGGTTGGGTTAGGTAAGTTTGTGTAAGGGTGGGTGCGAACTAGTGGTTCATTGTGTAAGTTATATTAAATGGGTACACTCCAATTGACCTAAAGTCATATGACCTAAAATAGTTTTAGCGTGAATGCCTGTTAGGCCAAGTCACTTTTAGGGCAAGTGACTTTTAGGCCAAGTGATGTTTAGGGCAAGTGACGTTTAGGTCATGTGACGTTTAGGCCAAGTGACTTTTAGGATAAGTGACGTTTAGGGCAAGTGACATTTAGGCCAATTGATATTTAGGGCAAGTGACTTTTAGTCCAAGTGACTTTTAGGCCAAGTTGTTTAAGCCAAGTGACTTTTAGGCCAAGTGACTTTTAGGCCAAGTGCAGTTTAGGCCAAGTGACTTTTAGGCCAAGTGCCATTTTGGCCAAGTGCCGTTTAGGACAAGTGAAGTTTAGGACAAATGAAGTTTAGGGCAAGTGATGTTTAGGGCAAAAGACGTTTAGGTCAAGTGACAATTAGGGCAAGTGGTGTGTAGGGCAGGTGATGCTTAGGCCAAGTGATGTATAGGCCAAATTACTTTTAGTCTAAGTGACTTTTAGGCCAAGTTGTTTAAGCTAAGTGACTTTTACTCCAAGTACGTTTAGGCTAAGTGCCGTTTAGGGCAATTAAAATTTAGGGCAAATGACATTAAGGTCAAGTGATGTTTAGGGCAAGTGGTGCGTAGGCCAGGTGACGCTTAGGCCAAGTGACGTTTAGGCCAAGTGACGTTTAGGACAAGTGACTTTTAGGTCAAGTGATGCTTAGGGCAAGTGACTTTTAGGCCTAGTGACGTGTAGGTCAAAGTAATGTTTAGGTTAAATGACATTTAGATCAAATGACCTTTAGGCCAAGTGGCAGTGTAATAAACATTATCTTTCTGTTTTCGTCGTATCTTTCTCTAATCTCAGGATATTTCGTATTGGTTTTAGTTTTCACCAATAGAGCGCAGTTGACTTTGTTTAGAATTCTTGTAGCAGCTATTCGGACTACCTGTTCAGAAAACGTTAGCTCATTTTTTCTTGAGTGACTGTTTCACTACCAAATGAATATTTTCTTGCTCTTTCAGTTCGATACAATGTTGGGTCACCAGTTGACGGTATATTTAAAATTTTGGATAGTACAGTTATTTATCAGCGTAATTTTAGGTATTATGCCGTTTATTGTATGATGTACCAGTAAGTTTAGTATGCAACAGTAATCAATGCAGATAATAAGCCGTATGTAACTTTTAAAAAGGGGACTTATATTTTTGTTAGTATTGGCATAGCAAAAAAATATGACACACAAAACTACGGGGGAAGTATTATGACACGGCCCCCATAGCTTATATATATATATATATATATATATATATATATATATACATAAATATAAATATATACATGTATGTATAAATCTCAACTTTAGAAAGACCAATATAAAAACAAATATTGATTTATCTATAAATTTAATAAGTTGTGGGAAATGTATTTTTCATTGATTAATACACTATGGTTTCTTGCATTTTAAATAGTAACTTATTGCGTGATAGCCACCAGAAAAAATAATGAAACGCGCATGAATGGTTTAACGAAAGCCCTTACAAAATTTTGATGAATAAAATAAAAAGGAAATCATATTAACATTTCAATCATTATAAAACACAATATAATGTTACAAAAACGCTAAGATACCATTATTACGCACCTAAAATCCATAATTTTTCCAGGGGAGGACCCATTTCCCCCCATCCTGTTTTACAAGGGACTATCGTCGGTCCTTTAAAATATTCCCTGATTAAGATCCCACCAGCACAAATCTTGATTACACCACTGGTTATTATATAATATTATATTCACGAAGTACGAACCCCACTCCAAAATTGACTGGCAAAGAGCGAAGGCTCGTCAGCGATAGTTTTGGGTTGCATGATTCTCCGGCAAGTACTACATACTGTCAGTTAGATCGGCTCCGCCACACGCTGCACAAAGTGTTCTGGTACAATCAATATTTTCACACACGGGAAGTAACAAACTTTTTTTCTTAATATATACGTGCGTTTACTTTATATATATTCAAGTTGTAGCACTGCTAATGCTTTACAAGAGAATTCTGCACGCATACGTGTGTTACTAACTCACCTGATTCGTGTGCACAGGAGCTATCATCTCAATACTTAGAATTCATTTGGAAGCTAAACATGTTTCAATATCACACACCAGCTCTTCGTATACCCACGGCAATTATAAGCTACTTTACGTTTTTATCTACATACAAGCATTAATATAAAACTATTTTAATGGATAATGTGAAAAGTGGTACTATGAAATGATGTGCTCTAAATGTAGGATATTATAAGATTTGTATCTGACATATATAGTAAACGTCAATATCAATAAACTATTTGAAATCAGTAGTGATGAAAGATGAGAAAGTAAATAAAGAAAATAATCATCAAAATTTGGATGAAATTAAATTAATAAAATATACATGAGTAGATTATTAAGGTTGTAAGGGGAGTAGCTACTTGCGTAATGAATAATTCTGGGGCCATATTAAAAAATGATTAATTATAAAGAATTATATAGCTGATAGATTATCTAGTTATTAAAGCAATATACGTGTACCAATATACCATATTCCTGAGTGGAGATATGAAAGGTAAAATGAAATATCTAATGTTTGGGATTTTCACCGTTCGCTTAGAGAATTTTACATTGTGTCAAATTACTAATGCCATGGTCTAAGTTAATCCAAATTTGGCGTTACTGCCGATATGGCTCTAGCGCGCAAGCATTCAGCCCTCAACACTGCCGCCGGTTCTACATTTCAAGGATATTTTTTAACTTTAGAAGTTTATGTTCATGTTATATAAAATTTCGTACTCTTAATTTTTAGTGTTTTTGTTACAAAACGTTTGCGTTTAGGTCAAGTGTCTTTTAGGCTAAGTGACGTTTAGTCCATGTAAAGATTGGGCCAAATGACTTTTAGGGCAAGTGACGTTTAGGTGAAGTGACGTTTAGGCCAAGTAACTTTCAGGGTATATGACTTTAAGGGCAAGTGATGTTTAGGCCAAGTGATGCTTAGGGAAAGTGACTGTAGGACTGTATTGGAATTTTAGGGCAAATGATGCGCTTCGATCTTGATCAATATATATCGAAGATTTATGTAAAACACATTCCCGGTCTTTTCACTTCATGAGAAAAACCTTGCATCACGTTTTAGACTAATTTACTGGTGTCTCTTGGACGTAAAGAACACAACAATAGCCCGCTGGGTTCAAGATATATCGATGATTAATTTAAAATACATTTTATCACTTTTCACCACGATTTATCTCCTTAGGTGGAGAATTTCGAAAATATTTGTAATTACTTTCCAGGTATTTGATTAAGCATCAATTATAAACAAAATCCACGTCGCTATATAAAAGATCAATGTGGTCGACGTATATAGATTGTGAATCGAAAGCACATTTTATCTTTTCATTACTAATTTAGGACCAAATTCGGAAATATTTTTAAAATGCCATTTGTTAGATTTACATGAATATCAATATTAAGCAAAGAGCACTATGATATCTCGATTGGTTCGACAGATATGGTGGAATAATCGAAAACATATTTCACTCATTTTCACCCCTTTAATTATAAAATTTCGAAACGTCTAGGAGTTCTGTCTTAGTCATTAGTATGCGTAAGCAATTGAAGTACTAATCACGGCGATAGTCAATTGTGTTCCAGCTATGTAGACGATTCATAAAAAAACATTCTACCCTTTTTAATGCTTAGGGGTCGAATTTCAATTAATCCTAAAACTCAATTTTGGGTATTTACGTAAGCAAAATTTTGAAGTGAAAACGAACTCTTTAACCCGAAAGATTCGGTAGATATCGATAGTTAATAGGAAACGCATTAAATTATATTCATCCCTTTAAATCTTTAATTTCTAATACTCCTGAAATCGGCTAATATGCATTTTTATGTGTGTCACATTGAAGTAAAATTCATTATGATAGGCCGTCGGGTTCGATCTCTTATTGACGTTTGTTCGAAAATGAATTTCACCCTTTTTAACCCCCTTAGAAATCGAATTTCGAAAAATTCCTTCTTAGTGCTCGCCTACGAACTAAAGGAAAACAAACACAAAATTTTCACGATTCTAGGTCCAATGGTTTGGCCTGCTGTTTGATATGTCAGTCAGTCAGTCAGTCAGTGTTCGCTTTTGTATATAGAGATTATTCTAAGCTAAACCTATAAGAGCTGTCTTTAGTGGTTGTACTAGAGAGTACTCATATTTTACTGCAGGGTTGGTAACCGTTCAAGTGGAATTCTAAACGTACCTGCGAGAATTCCTAAGCGCTGGCTTATGTATCAGAGTTGTTCAAAATCCACGACAAGCAGACGGGGTTTTTACTAGCATGGGGATGCTAGACACGGTATTTCCCAATGGCGGGGGATTAAATGAAGAGTTGTGAAGTTCAGTTCCTAGAAAATGGTACATGCACAAAACCGCTGCATAAATTCCAAGCAGTCCACTGCAAAATATTTAGGTACTTGAACAAGATAACGCATGTAATCCACTGCCAAAATATTCTCAGTTAAGCATTGCACAGAGCTGACCGCAAAATTTTAGATAAGTGTTTAACTTTCATTCACAGTGATCACTAGAATTAATGTTTAGCAAATTATATTTTATTCGTGGTTCGTGGTGTATTCGGCGTCCAATAAATTATGTATAATAGATAGGCCTAGTGGTGATTTTATTTGTCCGTGAAAGTATTACATTTTCTGTAGAGGTACGTCAATTTCGCGGATTCATCTGGCAGCAGCCTAGACTTGTCAGTCCTATGTATCCACTGGCCACAATCGATTATCTATTGGCTTATAACCGTACAAGCAGGTAGCAAGCGACAGCGCTTCGCATTATTTCCTTATTTATTACTGGCTTGCAGTAGTCAAACGCGTTTCGTAACAGCCGCCAGCAAGTCACAGACATGACAATGAAGTATACATAATTGGCGTTCAGCCTGGCCTGGAATGTATCTGGGAAATTTACGTACCTCTAATTATCTGTCAAAACTTGAAGGCATCAATTTTGAGCCAAATCGGTGTTCCACATGGGTTTCCAGGTATAACTGTGAAAGGTAATGTTATACCTTCTTTCAACTTTGTCCTGTGCATTCCTTTTCTGTAATAATTTTGGTAAATTAATGGTATTTACATATATTTTGTATGCAAGATTATAAGATAACACTGATGCTTTGAATGTTTTCCATCGTCAAGCTTGATAGTCAGGGTACTTAATAATTTGAGGACTGCATAAATTCCCTTTTGATCACGACATGGTGTTAATGAAACTATTCGATAAACATTGCGAAATGATTCCTTTTAAAATTAGTAAAATTAATGTAATAAAAGTTTTTACTCCAGTGTATCGCGAGTTGCCTACCTATAATGCTGAACATTTTCTGTTCATTTTCCATTTTCTCGAAAACTATTCACTTGAGGGTGTATTGCGAAAAGGCGACATTATTTGTTCATTCGGTCAACCTGCTACTATGTCAGTTAGTAGGCAAAAAAAAAAAGTAATAGCCCAAAATTGTATGCCAAAAATTATTGACAAACACCATAATATAATTACAGTGAAAGGTGCTCGAGACCACTTTCTTCACAGATCGGAGATCTTGTTATCATAAAACCGCGCCTAGAAATTCTTTATTTATATCTCCTTACGTTTCGTAATATTAACGAATGTTGTTTTCCGAATTAAATTTTCAATCGTGTTCCCTTAAGACTTCAGCCAGCCGCAATTTAGCAGTATATATTTTACCTCATTTTTATAAGGGATTACCTCGAAAAATTTGCAAAATACGTTCATTAACATTCTCTGTATATACTACTGCATGTATTCCTGCAACATTGGTTTCTAAATTCACACTAACTACTAACATATTGGTCTACAACACATCTGACACGCCTACTGCACTGTGTAGTACTTGTCATTGGTCAACTGTCATAAATTGGTTTCCGAGTAGAGTGTGTCCTGATCTAAAAGTCCTAAGACATTAACGTATTTAAGAAGCATCGTGTTCATTTCATGAATGTATAAAGTACTTGCACTGATATAAAAACAATGATTGAACCTGTTGAACTGCTCGGATATTAACACTTATAATAAAATTACCAGCGATATTGAAACTTTAGGTTGGTATTTTTTTCCTGTTCATGTTCAGCAACATTTTCATCGACACCTAGCACAAATTAGTTCTAGTCTTCAAAGTGTGTTAATCTCTGCTTACGTAACAACATACCACACTGTAATCTTCGAATGATTTATTTTTAAATTGGAGTGTATGACATACTGAAGTGTTTCGCTGGATGTACAAGGCATTGTTAGTGTATGTCGCTGACTCGTTGAATACCCACTGTTATATAAAAAGACTTAGCTCAAGATAATGTGCAAAAAAAAAAAAAAAAAAACAAGGAAGCCAGAATTAGCTACATACAAGTAATTCCGAAATACGAATATAGTCTGTATATAACTGGAAGAAATAAAACTAAAAGGGAAAGTGAAAACTGACAAGGACAAAAAAAAGATGCTTTAAAATGGCGACGTTTATGTAAAAATTACCACGACGACAACACAAATGTACAAAACGATGGAAATGGCTGTAGACAAGAAAACACAACTAAAATAACAGATGATTAACAGTAGTCTCCCTTCGACACCCGACGCCACGATTCGGGAACTGTTATCTCTTCCCGTCTTCAGGCTCATAAGCAATTTGAGGAACTACAGCATACTGATTCTCCATTCTACACTTGAATGTAAAAAATAGCAACAGTTTAAAATCGTTTATTTATACTGTTACGCAAACAATCATGTTGACGGCGATTTGGCAAACTAGTGCTTTTTAAATGTACAAATATGTTATACGATTCGGAAGTCCTATAGAATATAGAAAGTTAAGAATGCTTGATATGGAACATAGGTTCTTATTTCAATTTTTTTCTGAAAACAAAAAACAATACTCAGAAAGAAAGTACCGACTGTTCTGTTCAATAAAATAAATAATCAAACTTTGAAACACACTTACATAACTAGGCATAATTCACTCGAATTCCCCGATATCAAGGATCCAAATACCGAAAATTACTCAGCTACCTTTTCTGCAGCCAATGAAATACTCTGCCGGAAGATTTAAAATGTAAAGATGATTTTTGCGGAATTAAACTTAAAGATTATTTGCTGATGCAGGAAAAACAGTAAACATCACGTGAAATTGCATTTAGATATGGTTCCACATACACAATTTCATTTTTTCTTAAAGATTTTTATATATAATAAATTTTATCTGACTCAATTGTATTCACTTAACTTTTTTAAATGAATTGTATTCCTTATACATATTTTTTTATGTATGTAACTAGTATAAGGTAAACTGTGTTCTGTGCTTGTTAGTCGAATATTTCAAATGTAAATATTAAAGGTTTAAGTTAAGATATATAATAGATAGAGTGATATAAATATATGTGCTTGACATCAACAACTCTACACTATATGTTGTAAACCGGCCACAGGCTGAACACTTCGTGTTTAAAGAAAACAAAATATAAATTTTAAAGAGTGAAGTAAATTGTGACTTAATTAATTGGACCAAACGGGAGACGCTATGATAATAACCGAGAGAAATCTGGTATTGATGTAAATAAACCTGTTTTCAAAAGAAACCTTAAAATAGTATTTTTTCTACTAATTTCATCCATTTTATTGGAAGTAATGTTTAAAATTAAATTTGCTTCTACAATTCACAGCAGTATTGAAACTGTAATGCAGTCAACTCTAGAATAAAGTCCATTGTTTAAGGACCAACGGTTAAGTCATTATGCTGAATTTCATTATTTTCGAAATTTGAATCATTTCGGTTCCTCAGACATATGGACTGGCAGAGATTCTTTAATTTTATTTGAGCCCTTTTATTGCCTGATTGGATTATTTAATAATTTGTTTGTTATTTTTTTATGTACATAATTTAGTTTAGTTATTTTAAAGGCTGAATTAGGGTTAATATATTTAGATTCATGTTTTGTTTTCTCGCCTAAGAGTCAGGGTTAGCACTACTTCAGTTTACTGTCAATTTTATTTATCTTAGTGTGGAGCTGATTATTGAAGGTTGTCTATGGAAAAAAAGAATGGGGAAGAAAGAAAAAGAATGTTTTTTGTTGTTGGCTGTTCTTTTTAAAAGTATTAAAAATTAAGGATCTATAATTATTAATTTGTACTAGCGACACAGCGAACTTCAGAGAACATCGCCAGATAAGTCTTGTCAGCTCTCCTTGCCTGAACCAAATAGCTTGTATAATTTTTTTTTGTATCGTAGTTCTCTGTAGTGAGTTTAGCCTCCTATCAAAATTTTATTCTCACCTGCGTAAGCCCTCGAATAGATCTCATGTTTTTCCTAATTTCCCCGACTGAGCATAGCCAGGTTTTCGAACAAGATTTTCATTACGCTGGAAGTTTTTCTACCATACGCAATTCATAATTTTGCAATTTCACTCACTATCTCTTTAACCTTTCTTTTTATTTACATTTCTTATGCCGCGACAGTAGACGTTCCTCAGAATATATTAATTGTAATATTATTTTTCAAAAATATGTATTTTTTATAATGTAAAATGTTTCTAATGTAGCTTATTACATTGTTTTTTATGGAAGTTTGTAATAAAAGTTTGCGAAGGTAGATTTACTTTGAAAATTTTAATTTTTTTTTTTATAAAAGCGTTCGCGTATTTATGTGCGATAAAATGTGTTCCAAAGAACTCTTTTCTTTAATATTTTTTTAAATTTCCCTGCGCATGACATTTCTGCGCCTACATGTGGAGCAGAGTTTCGAAACAGTATATAAAATGGCGAACATTTAGTTATTCGACGGTCGTAACTGCCCTGTCGTAGTCAGTCGGTCATTTCCCTCGGCTGTGATAATTAACAAAGTCCGACGTGCGGTTTTGTTGGCTCTGGTATGACGTGATGTGAAGGGGAGGGGGTAGGTGGTCGCCGGACGGAGAGGAAAAAAGGAGGGAAAAATAGGGGTGAATGCTTGGGTCTCTGTTTCTATTACAGCTTCCACCCCCCGGACAGCCCCATCCCCCCTCCCCCTCCCTGTCCTTACTGCTCTGACAAGCCAGTCCACTCTACAGAAATCGTGACACGCGATTGGACACGTGTTATTTCATCCCCCGACACAGCCAGGCACTCCGCCAAACAAAAAGGAGTCCTGCTACCCCCACCCTTCTCTTACACACCCCTAGCCTTGTTTCGCACACCCGCGAGCAATCTCACCCTGCAATCGCCCAACGAACGTCCGATTGAATTCTGACGGGTGGTGGTTCCCGGAAATTGGAGGTGCAGTCGCCATTTAACCGTTGTGAGGGCCAGTAAAATTGTTCTAGGTTGCCCCGTTTGACTGCTGGGCTTCTACTCCTCGTTTATGTCCAGCAGGGACTCCTGATTTTCACGAAAATATTTCCGCACCACTCCGCTTCAACACCTCAGGTGCACACCATCAGCTCTGATTCGTGGATATTAGCAACGTGTCTTTGAGAAAAGGCGTCACTTATTTGACAGTGCTAATCAGAACAAGAGTACTGCGACACCTTACCTCTGTGATTTGTAGGCAGAACCGCCAGATTCTGAGAGTTACAAAACATACAATCATTGACGACGAAGCAGAGCCGCTGGTGTGAACGTGAAGCATTTAAACAATTCTGTTGCAAAAATATTTTTCTGTTAAGGCGGCCGCCTACCCCTCGCTTAAAATGCGTTGCAGTGTGTTCGTAAACAGGAATATTCCACATGTGCTCATTGTGCCAACGTACGAAAAGAAAAATAACTTCAGACAAGATCGGAACCTCATTGTTAAGACGCCAAGCTCATTAAAAACACTGTTTCTAAGCCCTCCAACATGGCTAAAAACGGCCTTTTCAGACTTCCGTACTTCAAAATGTACTAACCGGATGTATGTAGAACTCAGATTGCGACCTGCACTGAACTTAGCTAAAGACTTTCCCCAAATAAAATTATATGGTCACCGCTTAATGTCTCATAGTAAAAAGCGTTCAAGGGAACCTTGCACGCTAGTTCAGCACTTGGCTCGTTGAGGCGACGCGGCATTTGATGCGCGCTTCGAGGTCGACCTTACTGCTCCGTCGCTTTTGAGTCTCTCACGCGCGGGTAGGCGGCGCCCTTAAGAGGAACTGATTTATATATATAAAAAAATTACTTCTTCGTCTTGATTCAATGCCTTAAGCCTATACGTGTACACCTGCATCTCTGTTTCGTGGTCAATGATTGGATAAAGTTTTTAATTCTCGGTGTCTATGGGGGGGGGGGGGGTAAAGTCAGATATACCCGTAATTCACAGACGTGTGATGTTGCAGTAAATCACAGACGTGTGATGTTGCAGTAAATATTTTCTTACTGGCTGCCACTAACCAGCTGTATTCAAGCAACGTGTTTCACAAATCATTTTGCGAAAATCAGGGATACCTACCAATAGCAAATATTTCTTCAAGAGCTCTGTACAGGCAAGTGAAATAAAGACACGACAAAAGCAAAATGCCCAGTTATTTTTAAGGAACATTTTTGTGCTTTCAATGCAGCATCTCGATAGGGCAAATTACTGTCTGCTAGTGCTGAGATTGCCTCATCTTCCTGGTTCAGTTATCTCAGCCGGAGTGCAGACTAAATAGTAATACAGATGTGAAATGACGTAGCGGCTCGTTTGATACGGGTGAAATTCACCGCTTATTGGCTGCCCAAGGTTCTTGATACCAGCCCCGTGTATGTTTGGCTCCTGCACGTTACGACAGGTTTCCTAATGGCGTGGCTGCCGGCTAGCAGGGCAGCCACCTTATTCTGATTGGCGGTAGGCGTCTCCGCCATGTTGCTGGCCAGGGAAGCCATTTTGTTGGCGTGTTTGACTGAGTCCGCCGTTCTACCATCCATTTCACTTCTATTTTCCTAAATATGCTGTTGCCGGAATGGGTAGGCTACGTCAACTGTCTGAATTTTCAACTGATCAAAACTTCTTAAATAGCCTCCCGCCATTCTTTCTTAGCCAACAGGTATGAAACAAGGTCTACACTTCAACTACTTTTACTATTTACTATAGGTTAATACAGGTGGACCGTATGTTTAAAAAGCCAATTAGATATATGGGTGTTTCGTAATATTATTTCCAGGATAATAAATCTGTGAGACGAATATTGAGCTGCTCTATATACTAATTAGGTCACATGACATATGAATCAACTGACCAAACGTTCAAAGTAAGGTTACGTCAGTTTAGGTAACGTTTTGACACGCTCGACAGTTGAACGTTCTGTCAGTTGATACAGTCTCCGTGATCGTGGATGTCAGATACATGAAGTGTTATTGTCCCAAACATTTAAAATCTTCCAATAAAAGTTCTTAATACTAGTGCATGGTAAGGATTTTAATTGTATTCTCAAAACTAGGGACCCTTGTTGTACGCGAAAAGAATTTTGCCCCACTTTGCTTTGGTGTCTTACGTGCACATCTGGAGTTCTGCTTCGTGGTCAGTGATTGGGTATTTTGACTCTCATGAACCTTGGGATTCTATCGGCAAATCACAGACGTGTCATATTGCAGGAACGTTATTGTAACTGGCTCTGTCAAATGAGATACGGCTCTTCGCATAGACACGCTTCCAATAACCTTGGAACAGAATTGCAGATGTGCACGTAAGGCGCTGAAACAAACTGGGGCAAAATTCTTTTCGCGAAAAACAGATGTCCCTCCCTACTCATAACGTTCTCTTCTTTTTTCATTGGCGGTTCATGACAGGGTTTTTGTTTTTCTTTATTAGATAAAGAAATACCTCAGTTTATACCAATCCCAGCCAAAAGTACACTGTAAACGAAAATTCCGAAACATAGTATGTAAAATAATTTGTGAAACTTCAGGTTGCAAACAGAGAAAAAGTTAGGAATGTTAATTTACAAGTCTGGTAACACCCGTTTACATTTTAATGTTTTCTTAAAATGTGAATAATCGTTACCGTTGATGAATAGGAAACAATTTACCGTAGCTACTTTCTTAACACTCCTATCCATCAGGGGCGTCGTGTGGAGTGTTCCAAGGTGTGCGGTGCCCAGCAGTGACTATACACAACACTTAAGGCCGTATCTATAAACGGTTTTCGAATGACAACCAACTGCTCACCAATACTTTCTCTATGGGGATAGCAGTTTGTTGTCATTCGAAAGCCGTTTATAGATACAGCCCTTAGTTGTCTGAGGAACCATTTGACTTGTATGGTCAGGAACACTCCATAGCCAGTAGCAAGATAGGAACTATCCTATAATTAGGGCCACGATTTTGTCGCGAAAAGATTTTTGCCCCACTTTGTTTCAGTGTATCTCGTGCACATCGGCAGCTCTGCTTCATGATTACTGACAGCGTGTCTATGTTCAGACACGTTGCGCATTTGACTGTGCCAATCAGAATAAGATTATTGTGACTCCGTACGTCTGTAATTTGCCAAGGCGAGTGAGAGTAAAATCATCCAATCACAGACGATGTAGCGGAGCTACATATGTGCACATGAAGCACTGAAGCCAAATGTTGCAAAAATCTTTTCGCCATAAAATCGTGGCTCTACCTATAATATATACACCTTGCTCTCTGCAACAACACAACTGCTCAAAGCGTATAGTCGCCGCTGATACCGCACGCCTTGGAGCATAGCCACGCTACGCCACTGCTATGCATAGCATAGGTGTTGTATATTTACATTATATTTATACAGCGAGATTCCAAACGTCAACTCGTCCGTTACTGGTCAGACGCTTCAACAGCAGTCGTCAGAAGTCTCAAGGGCTTGCAGTAAAAAAACAAATGCCGCCTTAGTACATACCTCTTTTAAGCTCTTATTACCCGGACGAATTCAATACGTACTTGATTCCTCGTGCGAAGTGAGCGGGGTTATTCATGAGACTGCAGGAATATGTGTTTTTCAACCCTCCTCTTCGACCAACCACTGGAGATTATTGTTCCGTAGCTCGTTGGCCGAAGAAAGGGAGTTCGATAAAGGGGCCTGTACGATAGTAATATGCGACTTAATTACGCTGTCCGGCATAATTCCCTTCGTCCCTCGCCAATAGGCCTGGGGTCGGCTCCTTTTGTCTTTATGTAAATTGGTTATGACCGTAAAACGCGGGAAGCCGATTCAAGGAGAGGCCCGGTCAGGCCAATTGTTCGAAGCCGGGTGTACGCTGTTGTGTCGGAACATTTTCGCTCGTCTTTCGTTAATTATCTCTTCCGTTTATCTCAGTATTTTATCTTCCTTGCACGTTCCCATCGCACGCACAGCGAGTGATGAAAGACGCATGTTTGAAATTAGTGTGAAATCGCATAAATGTTTTTTGTTACAAAATATTTTTCCAGGAAACCCGGTGGCGTTTGGCATGCTACATGACTGGACGAGGAGACGCGCGTGAGAGGATCAAAAGCGACGGAGCAATAAGGTCGACCTCGAAGCGCGCATCAGATGCCGCTTCGCCTCAACGAGCCAAGCGCTGAACTAGCGTGCAAGCTTCCCGCCGAACGGTTTTTACTATGGGACATTAAGGCCTTGTTACGGAGTTTTGCAGTGATTTCGAAAATATTTTTTTTATTGCTACCTAATACTAATATCAATATTTCGCTGCACAGTTTTGACACTTATATGTTATAATTTGTAGCTGAATTTTTCTTGTAGAATTATACTGAACGGTTTTTTAGATTTCATTACCCAAATTACCACGTTTTTCGTCGTGAAAATAAGCAAAAATGAAGTAAATTATTTTTTTGCTGGCGAATGGTACATTATTTAAAAAAAAACGCGTCCACAGTATTGTGCACCGTGTGATTGCACATTGACTTTATTTTTTTTCAAAACTATTGGTTAAAAAATATTTGAGTTATTGGCACCAGTCTGAAAAAAAAAAATCGGGAACCAGCCCTTAAGAGGTGATCATGTAATGTTATTGGTGGAAATTCTGCAACTAAGTTCAGTGCATGTCGCAATCTGAGTTTCACAAACATCCGGTTAGTACATTTTGAAGTACGGAAGTCTGAAAAGGCCGTTTTTAGCCATTTTGGAGGGCTTAGAAACAATATTTTTAATGAGCGTGGCGTCTTAAAAATGAGGTTCCGTCCTTGTCTGAAGTTTCTTTTCTTTTCGTACGTTGGCACAACGGGTGCACGTGGAATATTTTAATAGACAAAACCTTTTTACAAACACACTACAACACATTTGAAAAGTGTGGTAGGCGGTCGCCTTAAATAGATGTCAATTGGTTTCCACTATTTGTATGGCAGCGTAACATGCAAATTTTGACTTTGGCGTACTACGAGAAAACTATGAGGGCTACAATTGTTTAGTAAGAGGAAACTATACTCACAAGTATCGTCTACAAAATTGACACTATTTCATAAAAACATAAAGTTATGCTTTCATCGCTCTTAAGCGCCCAGAAGTTAGCCTACTTAACTCAGAAAACCCCAAACTTCATTCCGGCTGATCATAAAATTAAACAGGTTATAAAGATACGTCGATCTTGTATTTTGCAGTGTATCAAGTGCTCTGACAGCACAAAATTTTTTTTTCACAGTGCATAAAAATGTTTCCACTTTAGACGGCTCATACTAGTATGATCTGTTTCAAGATTTGTATTTTGAAACGCGATTTAAACTGACACACTCTTCGAGTGTCGTGACGTGAAGTATAACGTTTGCTGTACTCCTAGCAGGAATAGATTACATGTCTGGAGAGCGGGCATTGTAAGTTTGTTGGAGGGGGGGGGGAGAAGGAAAAGGAGGGAAAATAAATTGACTTACGTCGTCTGAGCACGAAGCGATCCAATTTCAGCGGCAAATGGAAATTTAAATAAGTTTCCCGGCAGAGATTTGGGTCAGTCATCAAATGTTTACGTCGGCTTGATGTGCAAACACAGGTATGTTAAATTACGCACAGCGCTGGAGGAAAATAAACTTTCTTTGAACATAAAAAGGCAGATATTGCTGCCATTATCGTGCTACACATACGCGGAAATCATCACACAATGTAACTTTAAGTGATGTTGCGCTATAATCGACGCTATTGTTATGCCATAAAATAATCACAATAGTCTTATTAGCATTGAATACTATAGAAATTACAAACTGTTGCTCAATTTAAATAAAGAAGGTATCTATTATGGAAAATGTACACATAGGGTAAAAATGTACGCATACTTACATATACCTATAAACTACAAAGCTTATGATAGCAAAATAGTGCTGTAGAATATAACAATAAATTTAAACAACAAGATGATATTTTTGATGTAACAAAAAATTATGTTAAATATTTTTCCTTGACAACAATATATTTTATTGCGAGGGTAACAACCATGTATATTTAATGCGTACGCATACCTTAAACTTTAAGGTTATTCACGTAGCAAAAATTCAAAATTTTATATTTGCTTGTCATAGTGCTAGTTTTATAGACGTTACTTGTGACTACATTTTCCACTTGTAGAAGATTTTTAGCTCTCATAATTTTCCCGTAGCGGTATGCCAAAGTCAGAATTTGCAAGTTACATGAACACATGTTTAACAAAAACCAAGTGACTTACTCGAATGACATAATTTACTCTGAAATTAGATATAATGGGCACTATGCTAAAATATTTAAAAATATACAACAAAGTAATTTTGCCTTTTTTAAAATTTTCCATATATGAGGCAAATTTTCGTCATTTTCGGATTTTTTTTAAAAAAGTACGAAAAATTATATTCTGAGTTTTTAAATATTTTAGCATAGTTCCCATTATATCTAATTTCAGTGTAAATTATTTTACTCACATAAGTCAGTCGGTTTTTGTTATTAGTATGTTCCTGTAACTTGCAAATTCTGACTTTAGCATGCCGCTGTGGGAAAACTATGAGAACTAAAAAATGTCTACAAGTAGAAAACGTAGTCGAAAGTAACGCCTATAAAACTAATACTATGCCAAGGTAATATAAAATTACGAATTTTTGCCACGTGAGCGCCCTTAAACTAGGTTTATCACGAATGTAACAGTTACCAGATTTTAAAAGTTATTGTTATAATGTCTACATAACTAAAACCAACAAAAAATGTCTTAAATAGTAATTTTACTCTTCCTAATTAAAAAGCTGACAGCTACGGTAGTCATGAATGGAGCGGGAATAAATTAAGTAAATGTTTTCTCATATAAAACAATTTTATTGGACTCTACACTGAGAAAATATTTCATTGGATCAAACAAAATTTGTTTTAATCAACCAAGTAATTTGTTTGCATATGGCCAACTAAATACATTGTTGCTGGAACCAAATAATTTTGTTGCTCTCATCTGCTTGAAGCAAACAGTATTTGTTAGGTGTAATAGAACAACTTGTTTAAACCAAACTCAATACTTGATTAAGTCAACAAAATCCCAGCCTGGTTAGCACAAACAAACAATATTCTGTTGATTCAACCAAAACACGTGTTTCACACAGCCAAATATTTTGACAAATCCACAGTTTATTTTTGTCCTTCGTAGAAAATATTTGCTTTAACCAAATAATTATTTTGTAACTCTAGCAAATTATCTTCTGTCAAAATTACAAAATATTTGGTTTATCCAACCATATCTCGGTTTGCACTCGACTAAATAATTTGTTGTTTCCATAAACTAAATTTTTCAACTGTACAAAAATATTTTGTTTATCCAACAAAATCTAAGTATGTGCTCACCGAAATGTTTCACAACTACAATAAATAATATATTTTCACTGAAAAAAAAAATTGGACTAGCTAAACACGTATTTTATATCAAAATAAACGATAATTTTTTTACTGAATAAAATTGTTTATTCTGCCCTATACTTATGTACTTCCACAAATTATCTTTTTTCACTGTAGCCTCAAATTAGTTTTTTTCCACTAAACAAAAAAAAATATGAATGTGTATGTATCTACAGACACACACTCACCTACTACATACACACACAGACAGAGATATATTCAAATAGGCATATTCAAGTGCGTGTGTGTTTATATATATAACACATATGAACATAGGAACTAAACATTTTAAACAATGGAATTTGACCAGGACATTAAAACGTAAAAAAATTAAAACACGAATTTTTAATATCTTTATTTATGGATTAATTTCCTATTCATGATACAAATATGCAAATAAATTCATTTGTGACGTAATTAATAAAATTCTCAGTAAACTGTAGGGGCTGTACTGAAGTTACGAAAGTAATACCCAAAGTCTTGCTGTTCATATCTGCTCTACCTGAATCTGTGTCACCTTTGCAAAAGAATATTTCAAAAATAGAAACACTTTCAAAACGTAAGAAGTAAACAGACATTATGATAATAAACTAATTCAGGCAATAACGGCACACCACATTTTTATATCATTTTAACAAAATTTCTAGGAGAAAGTACTCAAAAATCATGCTAAAACTAAAAAGTTCCCTTGAGATGTCACGAAAAAACCATCTTGCAGCATACTTACACTCCTTAAACAGGTGTAAAAAAATTAAGAACACTAACACGTATTGCAAGTTAGTTCAAAACATAATTATCTCTCTCTTGCTCTGTATAGTTTTACGTCTATGTAAACGTTGGTGTGTTTTTAGAACTTTTCCCTTCAACCATATTGTATAGTAATACAAAATTTTCATAAAATTGCACTGCCAAATGTTTTTGTTTCTTGCAAGACTTTTCATAACTAAACGTTGTGATTTTCAAACATATTTTAGTTCAAAAACAGATATTTTCAATTCAGATTTTGGAATGACACTGCAGAAACTTTTACATCTAATTTATGTTTGGTCAAGGTTCAGAGAGAGACTTTTACATACTACCAGCCAATATCTGTCAGAACACAATAAGTTTGTAAATGTGTATGCCTACGACAAATATAAATCTATTTTATGAGGATTGGGCAGGTTTTATATGACAACGTGGGTGATTTTTGAAATTTTTACACTCTTAACCCAATTTATAGTAATACAAGCTTTGTACATAACTCAACAGATACATTTTATTTTTATATGTATCTTTTGGAATTTTTTTTTCTTTTCCAAAATGTATTATTCTCATCTTATTTTGGTTCAAACACGACTTATTTCAATTTAAGCTTCTGACATAGCTGCAAGACATATTGTTTTATTTTTTATAAGTTTATTCAGGTTTTCAGATAAATATAAATACATAAATGCAAATTTACGTCAGAATACAAAATGGTTGTGCAGGTATGAAACAACTTTTAACTTTGTTTTATGAGGATAGAGAACATTTTTTCATACACAAGTAAATTATTATAAAGACTTTTATATTCTTAACACAATTTGTAGTAACGAAAGTTTTGTACATAGCTTCACTGAGAAGTTTTATTGTTTTTTGTATATTTCGGACATTTTATTATCTACACTTTATGATTTTCAAGCATATTTTGGTACGAACATAATTAATTTCATTTCAAGCTTCTTACGTAGCTACATAACATAATGTGTTAATCTTATTGAATGTTTGATGAGGTTTTTGTATTATATTATTATATAAAATCTCACTTATTCCATAACAATTTGTTTGTGTAGAGGTAAGTAAGCGACAAAATTAAGTATATTTTATGAGGATACGGCATATATTTTATGTAAGTAAGGATAATTTTTTAGACTTTTTATAGTCTTAAAACACTTTTTGGACTTTATCTTTCTGAACCTTATTATTTTCAAGCATATTTTGGTGCAAACATAATTTATTTCAATTCAAGCTTTAAATGTAACTTCATAATATAATGTTTAACTTTAATTGAATGTTTGAGAAGGTCCATATCACATATTTTCTTCCTTTGGCTGTGTGGAAAATTTCCTGGAAGTTTGGCCGTACCTTTATGTAACCTCCTGTATATAAATACGTATATATGTATACGTATTTATATATATATGCATATCTTTATATATATACACATATCTATATATATGTATATAAATGTATATATGTATATATATTTATTTATATGCATATCTGTATATATAGATGTACATATGTATATATGTATATGCATATATGTATATGCATATATGTATGTATATATATATATATATATACGTATTTATATATGTACATATATATATGCATATCTGTATATATACACTTATCTATATATATGTATATAAATGTATGTATGTATATATATTTATTAATATGCATATCTGTATATATAGATGTACATATGTATGTATATATATGCATATATGTATGTGTATATATATATATATATATATATATATATATACGTATTTATATATATATATATATATACGTATTTATATATATATATATATATATACGTATTTATATATATGTGCATTGTAAAGGTATTTTAAATTTTCTAATTGCACAATATCTACAACATACACACCAAATGATGGAAATCATAAGAAAAGAAACCTAAATACAACCAAAAGAACCTATGAAATTTAGTTTCAAATGCTACATAACTAGCATGAATTTAACTAGTTTCATACTCATACTTTTGAAATAAAATGAGACATTGCATATATCGAAGTTACTGTTTGTTGAATAAAGAAGAAGAAACAAAACTGTAAAGAATAATGGTGCATTTTACCCTTTTCAAATTCATTGTGAGACATGGAAACAATTTGGCCAATGATTGAATACCCAACAAATCAAAAAT
>PNEQ01044396.1:0-23107 GCA_003012365.1 Medauroidea extradentata | reverse complement strand
CAGCTCTGCTACATCGTCTGTGGTTGGATGATTTTACTCTCACTGGCCTTGGCAAATTATAGACGTACAGACTCACAATAATCTTATTCTGATTGGTGCAGTAAAATGAGAAACGTGTCTGAACAAAGACACGCTGCCAATAACCTTGAAACAGAACTGCCGATGTGCACGTGAGTCACTGAAACAAAGTGGGGCAAAATACATTTCGCGAAAAGTGTATGGCCCTAGTGATTTGGTGATGTACGTCTGACACAATGTAGCTGTCTCCAGACCAATAATAGGCATCAAATATTACAACGACGGGATTCTTATTGACCCAGTCAAATAGCGTAACAGCTCTACGTACAAGCGAAGGCCAGTAATCTTCTGGTAAGGTGAACGTGCTTTGAAACCCATTAAACAGTCAAGTTTTCCCGCGATAAACCACCTTCTCTAATGTTGCCTGTTGTTGGTCTGCAGACAGCTACTTAGTGTGTGACGTAATCACCCAATAATGTGGTTACAATTAACTAAAGCAATTTCAAGGGTATGTTGGCACATAACATGTTCGCGGTATAGCATCATCTATAAAAATATTCACTCGCTGACTACAAAGCAGAGGTAGACGTGTGCACGTAAGGTGTTGAAACAAAGTGTGGCAAAATATTGTCGCTAAATTACAGTTGCTCTGTGTAATACATACTACAGTTGCTGACATCCATATATTTTTGTACCTCACACTCATACAGTCTATACAAGGGTGCTGTATTAAGCGAACCAAGTCAAAATGTATTTAGTTTACGACGCAGTATATTTTTTCAACGTAGTGTACAGAGGCTGTAGAAATTTAAAAGGAAATAAGGAAGAGACATTTTGCGCTAACCACTAGAAGTTTTTTTTTATGCTCATCTTATCCGAGTTTAAATGCAGCCGCGAATTAAAATGCTTGCGGGACGTTAAAGTGGCTTCAAGGACACCGTGTTTATTTCTAAGCCTCCATTCATGAACAAACAGTGTTTGAATCACGTCATCTCCACCCCTCCTCCCCGCACACCCACTAGTCGTCTGGACTTGCTCGAGATTCGCTGGTCTCTGGCGCCGCTACCGCTCTGCGGTGTTGCCATACCTAGCCATATGTCTTCTGGAAGACGTAAAAACTGTAGATGTGGGTGGGCTTTCCTTCTATCAGACGATAGTACGAGTATGAGGAGAGCAAAGAGAGAGAGAGAGAGAGAGACAGACAGACAGAAAGCGTGCGTGTGTGATCTCGTCAGTGCTTAAGGGCGTTCGAATGCAATAAAATCATAAATTTACAGTTTAATGAAATACTGCTGCTTTTGTAGACTGTACTTACGAGTACCGTTTCTCTAAAGAAACAATTTTAGCTCTCATAGTTTTCTCAGAACGGTGCATCAAAATTAAAATTTGCATGTTATTTTGCCATGCAAACAATAAAAACAAATTGACTTAACTAAATTGATATAATTCACGGTTAACTAAAATCCCATGAGCTACGCAATAAAGCATTCAGAAACCCAGAACGCAATATTTTGAGTTAAAAAAACTTCCAAAAGGATTTTTAAAAAGTTGAAAACTTAGCAATTTTTTTAAAATTCAAAAATAGTTAATTGGAATTTTTAAAAATGTTTTGTTACGTAGCCCATGTCATGTTATTATACTGTGAATTATTTCATATCGACGAGTCAGTTCGTTTTTTCTGTTTGCATGGCAGCGTGACATGCACATTTCAACTTTGACGCACCGCTATGAGAAAACTACGCGAGCTAAACTTGTTTCGTAAGAGTAAACAGTACTCACAAGTATCGTCTACAAAACCAACAATGTTTCATAAAAATGTCCAATTATAAATATATCGCATTTGAACAGCGTTAAAGTATAAAAGTAGACGAGACGTTTCTGTTCATGGAGAATTGCATTCGACTGATCGATCACGTTTCACATAACTTTAGTACATTTTGATAATTCTCTGAGGACCAAAGTGAATCAATTATTATTTGATTTGAATGAATGTTTGTAAATTTAACAAAGTAAAATTATTTACTGGCTGCTACAGCGGTGTTGGCTTAAGACACTGAATTTTGCGAAAAGAATTTCGTCCGAACTTGTTTAAAATGCCATATGCGCACATGTGTAGTTCTACAGTATGGTCAGTGTCTTTCTCAACATCTTGTTAGAATGTAACCACTGACGTGTGCTGTTCTAGGAACCTTATTCTCTCTGACATAGTCGAATAAAAGACGTCACTGCACAAAGATACACTGCTGACAATCACGAAGAAAACCTACATACGTGTGCTTAAAGCAAAGAATTGCAACAAGTTGCGGCAGCTGTTCTAGAAATTACCTTTCTACATGCAAACATATTACACATTTTTAACCAAACAGAACTACTATGAAATACTAGAGACTAGAAAAATTCGCGTGTTCAGTGACCAGTAGGATAGCCTCCAGGAATACACGCGTAATCTAGCAGAGAACAGCTGTTAATTAGCTGCTACCTGACACAGTCGTATGGGGCACGTTAACGTATGTTTATTATTGGCTAAGCGACTTACAGCAAGTGTCAAATGAGTCACGGGCCAGTTACGAAAGTGACACGAACTTACCGTTGCTGGAATTATATCATGTGCTACAAGAAAACGCAAATTTTTCAGGTCCCTGCAGATGAGTACATAGGCTGTGTTCCAAATAATTCGCACTCGTACTAGCACTCGCACTCGTACTTACTCCCACAATTCTTTGCGTGTTTTATGCTTGCTCTTCATTTGGAACGCCACTACATTCCTTGCATGCTCCCAGACGTTAATAAACAGTGGTTCGAGAGTATGCATCGAGCATGCATTCGCACATGCTCGCACTCGTACTCGCACTCGTACTCGTACTCTGCCATTTGGAACAACACTCTCTGATGTCACTTCCGAGTGTGAGTGCGTGAGCATGCATTTTTACCTATTTGGAACACTGCCGTAGTAACTATGCGTCCATTCTGCTCTCTGGATATAACAATAAGTTTTCAGATCTAAACTCATGTCCAAGGCACCGCCATGATATATATATCTTCTATATACTGACATGTTCATAGTTACTACTTCACGTGCTAGGGCTCAATGCCACCAACCAAACAGCACCAGAGACTTGCCCAACTATCGCCTGGTGAACCAATAGGAGAACCAAGATATAGCCAGCCATTTCAAAGCGCAATTCACATAAGCATGCAGCCAATAAAGAAAGTGTACGCTCACGACTAGAGATCTGTATAATTAACTCATTATCAACAATTTATTTACATCCTCCAGGTTTTCTGTAGTTGCTGAACGCACGTCTTCTTCCTGGAATATTGCGTCACTCGCCTGAGTTGGTAGTGGTAATTCCGGTAGTGGAAGTTCGTCAACTGCAGATCGAGTCCAAGATAAAACCACTAAATCACGAAAGCGTGTATGTCTTGAAACATTTAAAAATACACAAAGCTACAGACTTATTTCTCAAACAAAAACATTTTACTACTGGTTGTGCTGTGAGACACTTGCGTTTTACTTCGATCGATCACTAACTTACTTTAAAAGAGTGTGGCCTGACTAAAATAGGCTTATAAACTCCCCGATAACCGACACTGTGTTCAAGAACCTTTGAGCTTTGCTGTGAGTGGATTAGTCCGTTAAAAACTGAACATTAAAATTAAATATGAGCACCGCAAATAACTGTTTATTAAAATAAATTTTTGTTTGAAAGCAAACAAATCTTGTTCGGTTTATTTGTTACAGGGAAATAATGTTTTTGTCACTTTATAGTAAACTAATGCTGAAATATTATACAATTTATTTATTAAACTACTATACGTAATTTTCAACAACTTATGTGGAATAGCTTAGACCTGGTTAAAGTATTATAATAAATATAAAGAAATATGGTCTATTGACCCTGAAATTCACGAAACACTTTCGCACAAACTTGTGTACATGTCTGCAGCGCTGCTTCATGCTCAGTGATATTATGCTTTTATGTCTCAGAGTCTTGTGCTTCTACCAGCGAATCACAGACGTGTTGTGTCGCAGTAACCTTATTCTGATTGGCGCAGACAAACAAGAGACGTCTCTTCACAAATACAACTGCCAATTTAGTTATGAAGCAGGACAGTAGTTGTGCACGTACGGCATTGAGACAATCTGATGTAGAAATTCTTTCGCAAACATTCTAGGTTCTTAATGATCGGGGTTGGGTTGTTCTCAACGAAAGACAGTCACCTTACTTTAATTGAAGGTTATTTTAAGCTAAACTCGAAAAGAATGAGCGCAGATAACACCAGCACGTGTAGATAGCAAGTCGTTGTTTAAGAGTTGATAGATCGTAGCACATTACTAACAATATATATATATATATATATATATATATATATATATAATTTCATCTGGATAACTCGCAGAAGCACATATAATGCTTGCCGCATTGTTACTAGTGGTGATAAATTATTCAACGTCTACATAACAACTGACACGTTTTGTAATGTCAGTAATTAAATGATTTGCATCACTGCATGCTAGTGTACTGGTCAGGACGCACTCATTCCACTAAAGCGATTTATGTTCAATTATCAGAGGGGTTACCTGTAGGTACGATTTTGTGAAACTTAGTGAACATTGCCATAAACTTATGGGTTTTATTTTAATAGTGCAGTTTCTTTGCCCATAGAGTGGAACAGCTTTACAGTTCTGTGCACCTACTTTAACACTATCCATCTAACAAATCTTAGATGGTAAATCCGTCGTTTCAATATTACTGCAACGCGCCTATCAGTTCTGTTATACGCCTTCCATGAAAGTCACAACGTCTGCATATCTTTCAGACGTTACAAACAATACATTAATTTTACAAACGATTTTTTTCGAAAACTGCTATAATTAGTAATTTTCGACAAGATGCACTTTTTAGTTTATTTTCCTCGCCTCTTTAATATTATGTAGTAGAACATGGATTACAATGAATTGTTCGTGAGTTAGAAGCAGAAGGAAAGTGTCGTCATACATTTGAAAAATGATGGGCCAATGGCATTAGCAAACTAAATTACTGAGAATTAATCAAAATTATTTATAAGACAATGTGTTAAGTTTCGTTACTTTATATTGAACAGTTTTTAAAAATTAATTACAATAGAATTTAAAAGTATATTTTCAGGGTATCATTACTCCCACAGTTTTCACTTTAAGGACAAATTGAAAACACATTTCCTACACGTTTATAGTGAGTTATCACCACACGATATTAACACACTCTATACTGACTCACCCTGTATACGCCTGATACAACGTATGGTGGCCGGGTAGACAGCTCACTAAAGACGTCGTCAACCTGCGTGTTAGAGGCTCTGAAGTGACGGAGCTATACGGACTACTTTGAAGCATTTCCCACAAATAAACTGATTGACATAACCTGACATTTCTTTGAATATGATTTTATATTAATGCAACAGACAAACCAACACTTCTCTCTTATGAAAATAAAAGTGACGGCCATCATTACGCACGGCATTTGAACCGACAGGATATTCTGACTACTGAAAGTAAATTATGGAGTAATGAGACCTATGTTTCAACGATAATCCACTTGTGGCGACAGCCTATGACTCTTCATTGTCGTGTAAAACGCACTTGAAGTTTGAGTGAGCATTGTGATACGGAGCCTACCGCGTAGGAAATACTGCGTACACGAGTGTTTCTTCCTGCCGCGCCGCATATATTCACTGCAAAGTCTTGTACCGTAACTTACTTCACCACATTACCTTATCCAACACGTTGATCTTAGCACTCTATTGCTGAAGCTGAAGTTGTGTGTGTGTTCTGTATGTATGCGTGTGTATATACATACACACACTTATATATATATATATATATATATATATATATATATATATATATATATATATATATATATATACACACACACACATGTATGTATATATATTTATGTTTGGAACACAATTTTTCAACAATAATTTTATAAAAACCTTCTAAAATTATTGTAAGAAAATTTGATTTTTTTCACCCCAACAAATATACGTTAATTTATAACTGGTACCGGTATGCAGGATGTTTTTAGACAAAGAGTACCATTTTTGAAGCAATTGTAACATAAATTTGCATTAATTTTGGCAAAATAATGTAGACATTGATAATACATTTTTAATACATAAAAACAATGCAATTTTTTGAGAGGTTATAAAATATAAATACATTTATTCACACAAAGTTTAAGTTATGCACCTTCAGAAAATGTAAGTTGGGTAAAAACTTTAATGGTGCCTCCTGTTGGTAAGTTGACTGCAGTTCTGCACAAGATGACACTGTCCTTCAGCTTTGTCTTTGAGGTTTTAAAAGCTTGTGATAATGATATTGTTCGACAATCAAGCAAGGGCAGATTGCAAAGGAGGGAAACATTTGAGAACAATTAGAACACTCCTACCATGTTTCCCACTAGCAACAATTGGAAACGACCGACACAGAAAATCAACCAGGTTTGCCTTAATAATGGCCAAGTTGCATGACCACTGCACCACGGCGGGGTTCTGACCATCGATACAAGATTTATCAAGTGCCATGAATAAAAAAATAAATTCAGAGAGGGCTTATCATTGTTACAGAATATGAAGATGCACACGAACGTCAATACGTGCTGGTGGTTTTAATGCAAGAGTACGGCGTCTGTTATATTACACGTGAGCTCTAGACACGTATGAATACACACATACAAATTCCGCATCTGCTGAACATTGGCTGTTTGCTGATAAAGTTCTGCACAGTGAATGAGACTGCAATGCGCTACTTCTTTGTTTATGGTTCAGAGCTCTGCAGTGCATGACAAAATGTTGTGCGTCGATTGCAAACAAACACTCAGTGAAACAGATGTTTGAATCCTATAGCCTATTCGTGTACTGATCGGCGTATTTTTCAGGTCTGTAACTAACACTGAGGATCGGAAAAAAATTGCGAGTTCGTTTTAGGGCAAAAACAGGAATACGAACCCATGCTAATTTACATTACTATTACTATTGCACCTCTGTTCGTTAGATATGTCCTGGATGGGGACAGAAATATTTCGAGAGTCAATTACTACCATGTTAGAATCAGTTCACTGTCCTGTGTGAACTCAAGACTCGAACATTTGTCCAATATAATAACAGACGGTGATGACAACGTATGAAAATAAAACACTCTTCGGATGAGAACAATGTTTAGTGTTAAGTCGCCATGCTAATTAAAATACGCCGTTTCGAAGCCCTTCAACTCAGATACAAACGGTCTGCTCAGGCTTCCGTACTTCAAAATATAAGAACCGGATGCACGTGAAACTTAGAAACGTGCACTGAAATTCACTAAAGACTTTCCATAACTTAAACTGCATGGTCGCTGCTGCGAGTCTCGTAGTGAACTGGATCGGCGGGAATTTTGTAGGTTAGGTTAGTGTTTGGCTCGTTGTGGCGATACATCGTTGTCTTATACCATAAAGAAGTTTAGTTTACCTACCGCGCAGCCTTCGCTTTGAAAGAAGCCATCAAGCAGTGCTTTTTATTCGCTGGAGGCGATAAAAACATAGGCAATACGGGCGAGACTGGTGTGCACTTCTTAATACGCGGAACACTAAATTGACGCCTGGTCTTATCTTAGTTGTCTTTTTAGGCGGGTTTTATCGGTCATCGTGGAATTTTATTTCTGGAAAGTATGATGCCAAATACAAAGTCATGCTCCCTTGCTTCTGTGTTGTGATCTTTGAACTATTACTGCAGTGGGTTTGTGTTATAATCTGAAATGGTTTTTTTGGACATGCATAGTTACGAGCGAATGTTACGGAGTTGCATAAAGCCCCACAATAAAGCAAATAAGACGGAACCAGAGTTAGCTGTTGTCAACAACCACATAGCTATGGACTGGAAAATTTCGCTAATTCAATTACACGTAGGCTAGAATCCATTGTTCTATACATACTCAAGCCCCGACTATTTGTCAACTAGCTGCTACTCAGTGGAACAACAGACGATGAACGAATAGACGTGGCTTGAATATGTATAGTACAATGGATAGCATACAGGTACTCGAATTCGCCAAATTTTCCAGTCCCTACTCATAGCATACATACAACTCCGAAAAAGAACATAGTCGTATTGTATGTATGTTATATGTTGTTGACAACATATAATAGTAACTATTTGTTTGACTGTGGGTTATTATACAACACGGCAACACTCGCTCGCAATGTGTGTATGTAAAAAAAAATTAAGTTCAGTTTAAATGAAGTTGGTATCTAAACGGATAAAACGGTTTTAAGATGCTGTGTCACAAATCATGCTGACTTTTTCTTAATGTCTTCCTGATTAAAAATTAGCACGATTTATTTGAAAAATATTTAATAGCGACTTAGAATATTACCTTACCTTTCTTTACGAACATTTTATTCGAAATATTAAAGGTTAAGTACGGAATAATGAAGCTAATATAAATTTTAAGGTAATAATTATCTCTGAACGAATAATAAAGACTAAATAACTCATATTACCAATTTTGTCTAACGACAATAACACCTAATTGTACAATAAAATATTTCAATTAACATACCAACATTGCCGGTTATTCGTGATTCGCTTCACTTGTTATACAAAATTGAAATATTTTAACGGAAAAAGTTACATAGCCTCCTTCCGGGCATTAAAAGTCCCCAAAAATATATTTATAATAAACGTTTGCAAAAGTGAAAATATATAAATAGTATGAAATGAAGTACAGTAAGATCCACTGAAGAAGTTCCCACTTAAAAATTTTATTCCTTAATAAAAGTGAATATTTTACCAAGCCTATAAATACTACAGAAACATGACAATCTTAAGAAATTTACCGAGCTAAGAAATTTAAATGTTTCAGTCCGTTCACAATCATTTTAACATATTATACTGTAAGTTTTCTTCCCGTAAAGGTATTAGGAATATATTAAGCAGATTCTTCTAGAACAGAACACATGTGATATACTACATTACCTTACTTGCAATAAACAATGCTTGTCTTAACTCCTGCAGCTCAGCTAAGATAAGTCGCGAAGTATCTAGACGATGTCACGCCACAGCAATGCGTGTCGAATGAGGCATGTTTGCTCTCTATGAATTAATCATGACCACTGCTGTACCCAGCGCCAAACATCTCAGCAATAATATCATCGACACAGCAGTTCGGAACTGCTACGTGCATGCTCCTGATTTGCTAGGAGTATCTGAACATGCACGTGTGGATTGTTCTGCTTCATATTATCACGAACAATGAATCGCACCTCTTATGTTGGCTACGTCGGTGACTATTAGCGTAATAATAATTCTTGTAACTTAATTCAGTAATGCACTATTCATAATCTAAAAACACTTCCATTACCGCTAAAAGATATTTGTTGCCGAAGTAAACGTCAACTTTAGTTTAAATTGCAAAGTAATATTAAAACATTGTGTTACTGTTAAGATAGTTCAAAATACAAATTGTTATGATTTCGTTAGTTGAAAAAATTATCATTGCCGCAAAGACAGTAATATTATTTAAAAAAAAAACATTATTAAAGAAAAACGTAGTTACACTAAACACAAGTTTTTTTTCTTCCAATTGTTCTTAACTGCAAGATAATATTTCTTTACTGCAAGCTAAATTTGTGGTAAAGAAAACGTTTTTACTGCGCAGGTTAAAACAATCTACATAAAACGATTTATAAGAAAACAAAATAAATTTGAACTTAAAAAATTGCAAGTAGGTCCACATAATATGTACAAATGCCGTGCAATTCCCAAGGCATATATCGTTACATAAGTATGGACAACACAGATTTGCGCGTCTAATGAGAAGCTGCCTGGATTAATTGTAAAGTGAAAATTGCGAAAATCTCTAGTACCAAAGTAGTATCCCAAGTACTCCACCGTGTACTATCGGAGTACGAGAACTCTCATTGGCTCAGATAAATGTGAAAGCATGAACAGCGTAATAAGAACACTGAATACGTGGGCAGTACCTTGGAACATTTCAAAACGCCAACTTTGTCCGCGATCAATCACGCTATCTCTCTGTTTATTATATATTACCGAACATAACGTATGTGTTTCCTGATTGTGGCCCCGGTGGCCAGCTGGTTTATCACTAGCCCAGGCGAGTCCATTTTACTACAGGATTGTCATTAGCTTGAAGATTCCAAGGACGTGTTTGATGAAGCGTGCTCCAGTGTCCATTGAAGAAAAAAAAAAAAAAGAAAATTCAACTGGATTATGGTTTATCCTAGGGTGAAATCGCGAATTGTTCTATCCCTCTCCTTAACAAAGACACGAAATTAAACATTTGGTCAGGTTATGAGGGCTAACGTTCCATAATATATCACGTCTTCCACGCATGTTTAGCGATACAATGAGATCTTTTGACGACCTTCTTGTATAGAACAACGGTTAAAAATATTATTTATTGTGGCTTCAGACGTTCACTTTTAACTGTAGCACAATCTACACATTTAAATTGTTACTACGGGTGATTTTATTACATTAATAAATGGGAGGAAACTAAATTAACTCAAAAGAAAAAAATAACTAGGGTTTACAAAGTGCTCTGTTTATCCCGACCCGCCTATAGGTAAGTTCAATTTACGGCACAACCTTAGTTTTTTTAATGAGTCAGAACGGAAATGTACGTACAGTTAAACCTAAATTTATTTGTATAAGAATTGTTAAACTTTTAGGTAACATGATACGAGCTGTAAAACTATTGGTTGAAGTAATATAAATAGTTCAGTGATATTATACAAACACATTATATGGTCGCATCAAGCGTACTATATTTGTTTGCTACACGCGACAGCAATGCTATATATTGTGTAAATATAGGCAATATTTGCATAAAGACCAACCGCTCAAACAGCCATACTCATTAAAAAATATAATTTATCATTTCACAATCTACAAAAAAAAACTCCTCCAAGGGTGTATTGTTAATAATTTAAGTTGAAATAAGTATAACATACAATCACAGTTAACATAGTAATCAATATTCAACTAAATCAAAGAATATAATAGTTCTGAAAAATAAAGGACGTAAAATATTCCTGGTAAAGTGAGTTATCATTCGACTTCTGACACGTTGAACATATCTTAGAATAACATTTTGTGAATGTAAACTGCAACGATTTATATAGTTACATTCATTTTATCTTTTTTTTTCTGTTTTTATATAGATGCAGAAGTACAGAAATATGAACATTTTGGTAGTTGAATACTAGACTAACAGCGAAATCAAGTTCAGTACTGTCATTTCCATCAAGAAAGATATTTTATGCATTAAACACAAAAATTACGTGATATTGTATATTGAGTGTGTTTGTACACACTCGCGCCCTCGCACTCACACACACACACACACACACACACACATATATGTATATATATAAGGTAACCCGGTGGAAGATGCCAACTGGGACTGTCAGATAGGTTTTTATACAATTCGTAAATTATTATTTAAACTTTTTAAGAAACGTTTAGCTTATTACTGACTTACACAAATGTACTGTACAAACCAAGTGGTATCCAATCGTAATATTGTCTTTCACATTTATTCAAATATTATGGCTTAAAAATGCACTGGATGTTGTATCGTCCCCAAGTTATCTTACATGTATGTATACATTTTATATGTGTGTACTTTTGTGTATGTGAAAAGAGATACATAGAAGACAGAGAAAGCAGTAGACGAGATAGGAGAGAGAGCGACCAGGAGATAGGAGGTAGTACAGTATCTGCGTAGTACAAGAGGTGAATCACTTCTTTCTATCTTGCCACATTGTGCACTTAAAATGTCATCGTACGACATTATCGTCACAGATTTAACCCAGGATTCGCGCGGGTTCCTTATTGTATGGTCGTTTCTGTCCATCCTGTATAATTTGGGTCGAACTGTTGCCGTTCAGTAACAAAAGAAAAAAGAATATTGAAAAATATCTCTGAGGAAAGTTGTGACATATGCGACCAACCTGATTGTAAACTATAGGATAGAGTTTAATTTCTTTTTGTTTAAAAAATTCAGAGAAGAAAATTTAAGAAAGAACTCTTTCCATGTTATTTGTTGATTTTTATTTGGTTCCTTTCTTCTTCATCTCTTTAATCATACTGTGTTGTACTTCATGTTTGCACAGTACACACTAGTTCCTTTTGCGTGAAACATGTACACAAAACACATTTTTAAAGTACTGGAGTCAGCACAGTGATTTTAAATTCTTACATCTGAGATTCATTATAGTGAAGCCGGAATATGGTGCCTATAATCAGTGGCCACTTTTTAAGTAACAGATTAAGTATCTTTGAAGAGCTACGTTACAAACAAAGGAAATAAATACGAGTTTTTTGTTCCAAAGCTTTTCAGTTGATGTGAGGTATATTAGATAAGTAAGTTGATGCCGTGATAGTGGAAACCACTATTATTTCTACGTAAATTATAACGATTAAAACATATAAAACATAGGAGATAGTTATTTTAACTTTTGTATTACGCACTCTTCAAATAAATTAAGTAACAAAACACAATATTAATATATGCAATTAATAATTATCTGAAATTTAAACTTAAAGAGAATTTAATAAAGTCTACATTTCACTGCCGGCATTGTATAAGCTACACCTATTCTGAGTTGCAGAGGTAAACTTGCAATACGGATGAACAAAAGTTTTATTCCCGAGTTTTTGGTGATATTATTGTATAATTTTATATATTCTAACGTAATATTTGCATCTCAAAATTTGTTTAGGATATGAAATGAAAAAATTTAATATTGAAAAAACAAAATATTTGTTTAGGATATAAAATGAAAAAATTTAATATTGAAAAAAAAAAAAAAATATTGGACACATTCCTCTGCATGTTCGTGCGTTTAATAAATTATCATACACCAAAAGTAACAGTTTTGCTTTTATATTTTTACTAGAACTTTTAACAGGCTAAGTGACTACAGTATAACCGTACGACTTATACTGATGTCAAAGGGACGTTATAATTGGTGTCTGTTGATGTTTTCCTAATAGACCTCACTCAGCAATGCAGTATGAAGTTCTAGCAAAAACAAAGTAGTTACAACAAGTCATTACAAACCAGATAAATACGATGCATAGTGGTTCAGGGACATAGAAACGCATTTAGAAATCATTAAGATCGAAGATTCTTATTTGTTGTCAAGTCATCACGAAGCAAAACTGCGGAGTGAACATAAGGCTTTGACAAATGTTAGCGCAGAATTAGTTTCACAAAAATCTGCGTCTCTACTAATAAATCAACACACGATGGTTGTACGGTTAATGTGCGTGGTTGGAGAGCGCAAGTATCACAAAAATACTGGTTTTTCTTTATGTTTGAGTGAAATTCCTTATTAATAGGGTTTATTTATTAAATATAACGAATTACAACTTCCGATGTAACAGCCAATCATACAAATGAGACTGTAACCTCTATATTTAATGTAAAAAATTGCAACACTAATATTCTAAAAGTGGTAGCCTACCGGCTTGTTACACTGTGTTGCGGTGTGTTTGAAAAAACGTTTTTCAGATGAAACTGTTAAGACTTGCCCCAAAAATATTAACCTACTAAGCATGAAATAAATTCAAGACGACGACACAATGAAACATTCACATTAGCGTACTTGCTATAAATAATATTTTGTAGCTGTCAAAAATTACTTATTCGTATTGAATATACTAAAAATTGAGGGACCAAATAGAAACATAACTGCAGTACATGTGTATATTGGACTTTCATGCCTTGTAGTGTCCAGTAAGTGGTGAGAGCACATGAGGTGACACGCCAGTTCAGGTATATGCACATAGAGGTCAGAGTGAGGCGTGACCATGTGCAATGTCGTCCTTACTGGACTTGTAGGACTCGAACAAACAAAACACGTCCACACAGGCAGCTATATTAAGGTTAAAGATAGTATTATATCCAGTCATCTGTAGTTCAATCCATAGGCTTTCGACACGTGCAATAATATCTCACTGATGCAAACACAATTTGCCTGATGTTGAACTACAAGGAGCGCTATTGTGCCCTGGAAGCGCACGGCCTCTACGGTCTACTCTTACATACTCCCACATACTGCTCGTCACCTCTAAGTACAAGGAGCACAACTAGCTGTCCTTACCTATAGTACTTATTTTAACAGCCTTATACACCTGGCGCATGAGAAATATTGCAGCGTGATAGAAGGAAGTTCCTCTTTAAGAAATAATGCTATGCGTGTGTTCGATATCTTAATTTACGAGACGAAAACACTCTTATCTATTTGTTATCCAGATACGCTTAGAAACATGGTATCGGTGTATCTCAAAATGGGTAAAACGGCTTTCTCAGACTGCTGTCGCGTAAATAATACCAACCAGAGTCGTAAAATAGTATAGAGAAGCATTGGCTGGACTTAACAACGAAGGTTCCGTAAATAAAAAGAAGCGTCATTACATAAAATCCCACAGTATAAAGTCACCGACCAAAACACTGCAGGCAGTTTCTACGTCCCGTGCATAAAGGCGACACGATTGTTGACACACGAGCCAGTTTAGCTCTTGTTGCCTGCCTGCTTCCGTATCTCAAACGTGGCATCTAGCCCCCGCTGTACAGGGCCCTTAACATCGAGGTCTTGATCGTCACAGAAGATGATATAAGGTCAGTATGGAGCTCCGATGAAATTCAAAAGCGGGGGAAATGGAAGCACACAGAGAAAAACTGACGGCAAACATAAACGTCTGGTGTGTTTCCCTCATGCGAAAATAAATAGTGACCTCGAGGGGAATCGAACCCGAATCACAGTAATAAAATAGTGGTTGGTCTGAAAACTGCATTGAAAGAACATTTTTCGCACATCAACCGTCTATATCTTCGTACATGGCAGAACAAGAGTGTGGTATTTCTATCAACCAAATATTTTTGTCTGCCCAAGTTTAGTTAGCTCATGAAGGTTTATTTAATACTGTTAAATCTACATTTTGTTAGAACAACAAAATCCAAGTATTGCTGTTTTTTTTTCTTGCCAAATACAAACGTGTGTGTGATTGACAGTAACAAACGGTTTTCTTAGTGCACCTCCGCGGCCCAGTTTTAGGGAATGGGGTAAAAATTAGTTTCAAATGAAAATGGGGGAAAATGGCTTCGTGAAAACTAACCCCGCAGCAGAAGATCTGTGCGGGACACAAAACTTCGTGACTAAAACAAGCAGTATTCGACACCAATACACGGTCGAGACACAGACGTAATTGTAATGCAGACGTGAAATGACGTGGCGGCTCGCTTGATCCGGGGGAAATTCGTCGCTTATTGGCTGCCTGAGGCTGTTGATACCAGCCCCATGTCTCTACTGTCTCTGGATGTCACGGAACGTTTCCTATTGGTCTGGCTGCCGACTAAGTCGCCTTTTAGGATACGGCCAGAGTGCGGGCCGATTCCGAGACAGATTGCGATTCCGACAACCGGCGCGAGAATTGACCTGCACAGTTAAATGAGACTGACCGTAGTGCCGCCAGGCTGCGACGTGCCCGCTGGTCTCGACGTTAGTCGGCTTGTAGGACTGAATTGTTCATTCTTGTATGAGTGATGTTTAGTCAGTGTACGTTCATTTTGTATTTGTTTTGTGCGATGTTCAGTTGTACGTGTTGCAGTAGAGTACGTGAGTAACAAGAGTAATGTATAGGGAAACACTAATAGCAAATGTTTTCCGTAAACAAGTCATATGAGATAGAAGACTGAAACCACATGCCAACCGCAATGTAGTTGACCAATGTTGGAGCGATATCACAAGAAACGGGCATTGATGGTAAGTGAGTTGAACACAGCGACGCACGCCACATGGTTGTAGCTAGGTGGGATATTGGGATGTAACCCAACCCCCGTTTTTTTGTATGGAAATAAGTTGTTTGAAAAAAAATATATATTTGTTCCAATTTTAAGTGGTGGATATGTGATATTCATAGCCTGTAATGTACTGGCAATGTGTTTTGTGACACTTCAATATGTAGGAAATATATTATTAGTTTTCAGAACCTTCCTCCCCCCTTCCCCATAAGTTTATATTTTAAAGTTGACATGTACAAACAATTCTTCGCCCCCTGCACCCACACCCGCCAAACGAAAACGTGGCGACACTCATAATACTAAATGTGACATAATGGTTACGTACATATTATTTAACAATCCACATAATTCACAAGTTTATTGCATACATTTATCACGTCCGGAGTGTGATGTCTACACAAGATAATGTTAATCTACAGTAACCTTAAAACTTTGCCTGGAGTCTTGGGTGACCCCAAGCATATTTTCTGTGTCAGTTGAGTGTAACTGTTATTAGTGACTTTCTTTGACTTAGTACAATGTAAGGACGTAGTCAAACATATTAATAGTTATACAAGTTCACAGCAACAAGGTAACTGGATGAAGGTGTTTACCTTCAGTTTCAATAGATATTGCAAATATATGCTGCAAACATGTTTCTGATAGATTTTGCGTCACTAGGGATCCGTCCACCCGGGGCCCACACAACACTTCCACCTTGAATACTCACATCATTGACATGTCGTTCGAAACCCTCCTTGTCTATAATTGTGTTATGTAAAACGTGTACATTTTACTAAATTGTCCGCTAGTTCTACCTTTGTAACTATAGGCGTTGCCAGGATACGCCATTTTGGAATACTGAAGTCCAAATCCACACTCCACTGTTTTTCTTGCTCGAGGCAGACGGTTATTGAAATTGCGAAATGTAGCAGTTAATGAATCACGTTTGTAAGGTTTCATTAAATAGGGGAGCAGATCGTAAGCCTCGTCAGCTATGATCACATACGAAGCATTGACGTTAGTATTAAGTAAATAATCTGGCCCTGGAAGAATAATTCTTTCTGTCTACAAACGTAAATAAGTCGGATGACATAAAAGTGGCTCCGTCACTTTGTTTGTCGTTCTGTACAAGTGAACCTATGCATTGCGTCAATTAAGCCTTGAAAGACCACCGAATACAACTGCTTATAGTTGAAGTACATGGAGCCAGAGTATTCTGGATAAATTATACCTATGAGTCTCCCATCCAAACTGCCCACAACGTGAGGGAAATTCCAGATTCTTTCAAAATCAGCTGCGTTTTTCTTTACAGAGCCTGTCGTTGGTACCGGCATGTGGAGAGGTAATAATTCTTCCCAAATAATCTGAACTGTTTCTTTTACTATTTATGCCACAGTAATGTTTCCCATTCAAAAACTGAAGGCTAGTGCTCGGAATGAAATACTTGTAGAGAGAAATCTGAAACATAGAATAAAGATGTAATTAGTGAGGAGTTATGATCGACATAATATACACGCCATCAAATAGTACAGGTATGTGTTGTGTGTGTTTTTCAGGTACGGAACTGCGAAAAAAATTGAAATATTTAAGGGACCAATTTAGTGTCGAATATGGTAAGCGTCGGCCTACACGTTCTGGTGATGCTGGTGGGGAGTATGAGGAACCGACATGGCCACATTTTAGTTCGCTGTTGTTTTTGAAGGATGTTATAAAGCCAAGAATTTCATCTAGCAATTTTAAGAGTAATGTGCATTCGTCAACAACGGTATCAGTGCATAATTGTGAAGGTAGCAATAGTGAGAGAAGTAAGAATGATGGAAATGATTCCCACACACAAGTGAATGGTACTAAGGACATGACCCATCAACTAGGTGTGAGCGGTGTGGCCGATATTCCTCTTGTTGCGCAACAGACAAGTTCGGAGGATACTGAGAAAAAAAGAAACTGGCAGCCCAAAGTTCCTGCTAGTCGTTCTTCCGGCTGTATTTCCTTTTCGTGTAGATTACACCAGTTCTTCATCAAACGGGGTTCTATCAATTCCAAAATGTAATAAAATGTTTCTGGTTCCATTCTGAGATATTCAAAAACCGCACTCTATTTTCTTTCAATTGGGGGAACAGGTGATGGTATTCACCAAACTCTTCTCTTAATTCGTTGATGTTATGAACACATCTTCGCGGTTTTAATTTTAACATCTCATTTTCAGTACAATACATGCCGCTTCCTTATACGTCAGATCCATGCCTTCGACTGTTTCCCAATCCGAGTGTCCCTTCTTCACTCCGGACACTACCAGCTAGTCTGACACCAACATACCTGACTCAGATAACCGGACTCGGAATCGGCCTGCACTTTGTCCGCATCCTTACGCTGATTGGCGGTTGGCGTTTCCGCCATGTTGTTGGAGTGCGTAGGTGAGTTTAGCGTCCTACCGGGTGTTTCACTTCTGTATTGCTAAACATTCTGTGGTCGTGAATACACAAAGGCGTTGGGAACCAGACGAATCAATTACTCGGCAGAGGAGCACGCCCACAAAGAAGAAGTATGAGGCAGGCTTGTGACGTCACAGTGATGTACGGTGCAGCCGGCTAGTGTTTCGTCAGGGGTGGGGCAAGCTACGTATCTGAGCACGTTCATCTGGCACCACCAGTCTGACCCCTGACCTCGACGAGCTGCCCGCTTGCCGCCTGGATACCTGGCAACCCGCCATACATACTCTACTAGGTCCCTGCTGCTCTGCTCTGTGTAAACCTAGATACAGTCCGTTCCCTGTCAACAGCAACCCGGGGCGAAATGGGGAAGAGGTACAGAACTTAGTACCCGACATTTATGAAAATACACAAAAATCAAGTCAGCTTAGTATCCAGTTTTATGTGTACCGAGTTTGATGAAATTCGGATAAATATTTCCTCGGATGTATCATTATTATAAAAATATAAAGCCTATATATGGCACGAAAAACTACCAGAAATAAAAGTCACATTAATGGTAGACATTTATATATGTTTAGCATAGTACGACATATATGAGGAAATACTTTTCCGAGCTTTGTTAACCTTGGTACGAATATACTACTAGGTAAATTGACTTGATTTTGGTGTCCTTCGTTCTTCTTATGTTAATTTTTTTTTCAAAACGGCGATCATTTTTCTTTTTTTAGCATACTTTGACGTGTCTTAGGAAACAATTTTCCGAATTTCTTCAAACTTGTCATACATATACTACTTATGTACTAAGACGACTAACTTTTGTGCATTTCATTCATCCGGAATTTTTATCTTCTTAATCGCGGCTGTTTTGTATATTTTGAACATAGTATTTTATACCTGAGGAAATATTTTTCAGTGATTCACTAATTTTGGTACCTAATAAGTTGACTTGGCGTTTGTGTATTACGTTCATCATGTGGTCATATGTCAAAACAGTGACCATTCATCTAGTTTTTTCATATTATGACATATCTCAGATAATAGTTTTCCTTGTTTCATATAACTTGATACACATATACTACTTAGTAAGCAGACTTAACGTCTGTGCATTTTGTTTATCCTGTTTTTGCATTTTTATAACTGCGTCATTGTCATAATTTTTGCATATTATTACGTACCATAGGAAATAATTTTCATAATTTAGTCGAACTTGGTACACATTTACTACTTAACAGGCTGACTTAACTTATGTGTATTTTGTACATAATGTAATTATATCTTATAACTGCGGCTATTTATATATTTTTAACATAGTACGATAGATCTATATTTTTTCGATATATTAGTATAGGTTCACATATACTTTTTGGTTAGTTTATTTTATGATCTTTCATCCTATACCTATATTTCCGAAACAGTGGTCAGTTTACTATATTTAGCATTATTTTACATATCTGAGGATATATTTTTCCAAATTTCATTAAACTGGAACACATATAGGCCGATTAGGCTACTTGGTGAGTTGACTTGACTTTTGTATAATTCGTTTATATTTTTAAAACAGCAGCCGTTTATATATTTTTGGCATAATATGACGTATCTAAGGAAATATTTTCCCGAATTTCATCAACATTAGTAAACATATACTTTGTTAGTAACCTTTCTCGACTTTTGTGTATTTTGTTCATTTCGAGTTCATATTTTCAATTTGGTACATATTTTGTGCTAATTAAGTTGATTTTCTATTTGTTTTTGGGTTCATACCGCGTTCGTGTTTTCAGAACGGTGCCTGTTTGAACATATTTTGACCACACGAGATATGTAAGGAATAATTTTTCAAAACAACTTCATACTTGTTACACAAGTAGTACTTAACAAAGAAATTTTGCTTTCACGTATGCCATGTTCGTACTTTTTAAATGTCGGCCGTGTTAACATACTATGATACTATGAGACATCTAAGAAAAAATTTTGAGAATTTCAAAAAAAACCAGTACTCATATCGTACTTAGTAAGCTGACTCGACATGAATGTATTATGCCTTGTCATTATTTGTGACAATTTAAATATTTTTAGGTCACGTAAGGTATCGGAATATCAAACTCGGTACCCATGTATTTATAAGTAAAATAATACGATTTTTGTACATTTTGTATATACTCTGTCAACTGTCACATAGTGGCAGAGTTTGAACCATTTGATCGTATGTGATATCTGAATGAACCATTTAGCAGAACTTCAACTCCGTACGCACATAGTACCCTGTACAGTAACTTTAGATTTAGGTATTTTGTTAATACCTTCAGTTATTAAAAAAAAGTTGTCTTTCGATTTTTTTTTCGTCGCATGGTCTCTTACAGCCCTTTTCCAAAATTTCTTCAGTCTATGCAGCCTACACATCCAGAACTAAGTAAGGTAACCTGAATTTAACGTTGTTGATTTATAGTGTATTTTCGAAGATTTCGCGATATGAATACATAATTTTTAAAACACGCATGTCAATAACAGCAAGTTCGATAGAAGCTTAGTATAATATTGATAAACTTTACTATCCAATGTTTTTATTATTGTAGGACCACCATGTTAGAAGATAGTACGAAATAAACTAATACCGTATAATTTGATATTCTCACTTTGAGTAAAGTAGTCTTGTTAGTTATGTTGATAACTTCTTGTTTTAAAGTTGTGCTCAGCGGCCGTTTGTCAAGTTAACATATATTCCATTACACACTGTCCTATGTATAAATAAAGTCTGAAGTTAAGTTTAAATAACAAAATAAATAAGATTAAGCTATTTGTGGATAATAATGTCCGTATAATATTAATAAAGTAAATATACTATTGTACGGTACAAATAATTAAAGCTATACGCAGCCCTACAAATGTAGAGCATTACTGCACATACAACACAACAATTATGTCGTTACTTTCTATTACGTTACGACAGCTGTCTTTCATAATTTTATGTCAGTCTCTGTAGCGCAGTTTGTTAGGTGGCGGTCTGGGGTGCGAGAGGTGCCTGGTTCGAATACCGGGCTTGGGCATGGATGTTGTATTGTTCTCTCACCTCGCTTCGCATCGGATCTTAAGAGGGCATGGTAGATAAATAAGTGCTGAGTTCTATAATTGAGATCTGCACTTTTTGAAAGTCTGTATAGAAAAACTACAAAACAACAATCCTTCACTATTATATTTACTAACTTTATAAGCAAACCTTTATCCAGAATTATGCATTTGTTAAGCGTAATCTATTGCGCCGCAAATGTACGGCGCTACCCGAAAAAAATTTTTTCTCAGAAAGTTGGCAAAAACTATTGTCTAGGATTACTGGTTTTTAATTTTTGCAACTTGGCTTCGAGAAACCTACAATTCTAAACTGATGCTTTTAGAACTGAATTATATGCTTGCACTCTGAAGGGTACGGGTCCCTATTTAATCTATTTTGGTAAATATTAATTTTTAAATCACGAAAGGAAGCATATATTCTAAAACTCGTTTCGAGGAAATGTTGGAAATCGTTTGTAAGGTACCTGTACCGAATATGGCCTGTTTAAGTTTCAGCAATCATGTGCGCCTAAGTCATTAAATACATTAATAATGTAACACATGGATGATGTAATACGTATATTCATATATGGCGTATGTTCATACAGGAGACTAGTGTGTATTGATCCACATAGATCTCGGCATTACCACACATTGGTGACTAGTGGGCCGTATTGACAACTGGGCCATATTCGGTACATGTACATTACCGTGTATACAAATTGTTTTTCAAATTATAAGTTTTATATTTCAGGCTAAATACTGACTTTAAGTAAAATTAAATTGAGTCTATAATTAGGCTAAATTATAGAAACTAATGTATTGAAAAAATTAGACTACGTAGTACTAATCCATTCCAACATTTCTATGTAACGGTTATGCGATATCTGCTCCCTTTGAGGATTAAAAAAAAAAAACAGTTTCAAGAAAAACAGCATAATAGGAATTCGTGGCCTTAAGACCTCAATGTTAAAGGCCGTAAAACAATATTACTTTTTAAAATTATGTGGTACTTTAATTGCATATAACTCCATTAAATGAAATTTACGGACATTCTGAGGTTTGTGTGAATAACATTCCCATAAATGTTTTGTAAGATGTGTGAGAAAAAACTGATGCAGTAACACGTAGATTTTATTTAAGGTAAGTAAAATAACACGTTTTTCGCATGCACTTTCGTATTACAGTGTGTAGAGTTGTTTCCCTTCCACATGCTTAACTTAGGTGTAAGACGTACGACACCTTCAGAATCCTCACTTTCATCAGAAACAACCAAACACGGGCCATTGACCCGTCTTCGCCCTTGAATTAATGACAGTACAACATTTGCGAACTTAACTAACAGTCCTGGACAGAATGGTCTTAAACGTACTGTACAATGCTTTCCAAGCGCATTGTTAAAAATCTGTAGGAAAGACATTTTTAATCACAAACCTGTACTGCTTAAAATCCTGAATTTGTACCGTTTAAATTTGATAAATTCGTTAACGAATAGTTATCTCCTCCTTCTTGCGCTAAACTTTTTTGTTAATGTAATTATAAATATTTTTGTCGAGTATTTGTAAAGGATGATTTTCGAACTCTTCCGAACTTCAGTCTCCAAGTGTGTTCATTTAGTTGGCGACAAAAACATTCGCATCAGTTATTTAATAGCGAAGCTGCATACGAAAAAGGAACATTGTTGCAAGTAACTTACAAAGTCGTCTCCTCCAATCAGAGCCGTCCACGTCTAATCATGATGTGCCCCTACCTCGCAGTCTTCTTTGATGTGCCCCTA
>PNEQ01044395.1:5216-23207 GCA_003012365.1 Medauroidea extradentata | reverse complement strand
TGTGTGTTTGTGTGTTTGTGTGTTTGTGTGTTTGTGTGTTTGTGTGTTTGTGTGTTTGTGAATATAATTTGTGGCATAGTGTCGTCTTCAGCCACTTTTATTTATAATGCTGCAATTAACTTGTTTCACAACTATATAAATCAAGTTATTTCTTTTTATGAACACAATGTCAAACAATGTTAATGTATTAATTTTTATTTTAAAAAATATTATGTGAATTTGTTAAACTGCAATTACTGAAATTGCTCAATGGAGTGGAAAGGGAAATATAATTTATGTGTTGAATGCTACTAAACACATTTATGTTTTGTTTTTGAGTTGTCCTACAGTAATAACATGTCCTGAAACAGTGCACAGTAAATTACAGCTGCTTATGGCCAGCAATTTAGCCCAGTGTATATTTTACAGCAAGAAAGTAGTCTACGGAAAGCTATCGACTTTTCATTCAATATTATGCACTGACTGTTATTTAGATAGTCTATAATAAATTTCAATTGATAGTCCTACCTCTAATCACTGTGTCTTTGTTTACTTCTAACACGTAACTCGGATGTACATTTTGGGCCAACCTTACTTCCTGGTCTTTCAGCAGTTTGATTTTTTTTACCGTTCTCTTTTTCAAAATCAATGTTAGCCTTTCCTTCCATTCTTGACAATTTATATTTATTCCGTTTTCATTTACTTTTACCTTTCTTTTTCTTTGTTGGCATTTCGTGATCCTCCTGTCTCTGTAAGTTATTAACATTGTGTTCCGGTAATATTTCGACATTTGCTCTAGTATTTTGTGGTTCCTCAACATTAGCATTTCAGTCATTCTCAAAATGTGATGAAATGGCATTCGCTTTTGTAGGGTTTAGTAATTCTAGCCACAATGAAGAACTTAAAATTTCACCATGACCTACAATAAATGTATTAAGTTCACATAAAAACTCAAAGCAAAATCATTCTCAAAATGTGATGAAATTATATTTTCTTCCATTGTATTAAATAATTCTAGCTGCAATGAAGTACACAAACTGTCACCTTGACTAACATCAGTATTAAGTCCGCGTAACAAAATTTATGCACTTTCCTCTAATGTAGCACTGCAAGAACTACTGTCATATTCGTTATACTGTTCAGCATTCGTGATTGGCAAACATGCAAATGAATGATCACTCTCAATGGTATTAATTACAGCTGGATTACCTTCGTGTAACTTGCCAGTGCTTCTGGTTCTTGTGACAGCTTCACTCTCCATTTCCATAGGTGTATGTATTGCAGTTTCACACACTCCTTCAGCAGACGACCTGGAAGACAAGCAGGAACTTGAGTGAAAATATTATCTTTTGCAATGAAATTGAAATTTTTCAATTTCTATTAGTTGACCTTAACAGAGTATATCAATTATATGATACTTACCAAGTTCTACACAATTTATATTGTCATTTAAAACTTTAATGTATGGATGTGTAATGTTTCAGTTGAGGATCTGTACGAAAGACTAACATGAATACTTATATCCATAAGAAACAACACAATGCTGCCAAAAAAATAAACAAAAACCTGTTTATGTAAACAAACTTGTGATCTCCTTTTTTATGGCTGTACCACTCTACTCCATTGATCTGGAGATATCTGTTTTCGCTGGAAAATCTGTTGTCGTTTGGAATACGTGGTATTGACTGTTATGATTGTGTTATATTTTGCATGTTATTTTGACTTTCATGGTTTTGCCATCAGGTAGAACAATTTTTTATTTTGCTATTTTTTTAAACTTAAAAGTGAAAGTGACCAAAAGTGGAGATGTCTAGTACTACCAACATGTTGTTTGTAAACATCTAAAATCTGCCAGCAAGCAGACTTGGATACCTATGATTGAACTTATTAGAAATGTTATTGTCTTTCATTTTGTGATATATCTGGTATCAGGAATTAAGTAAGTAGGTCTGAGCATGTTGATAATACTAGTTTACCTGGCAGAGCTTGGGGAGATGTTTATAGTGGTTTTAATGTTTTGAATGAGCTTGTCTGTATATTTTGTAATAATGTGTTATTTTTTACAGTGACTTGAATATTAATAGGATTTAAATGTATCATAAACATTTCAGTTATGAGTATGTCATACAGAGCCATGTAGCCTTAGAGAAAAAAGTTATGGCCATTTCGAAAATAGATCAAATGCAAGTCAGATGATTTATTTCTAGAAGCTCAAATTTATTTGGGATTTTCTTAGAAAGTGAAACAGAAAGTATTTTCAATTTTTTGAATTTTGAAAATGATTTGGGACAGTAAACTATTTAATATTTTGTATTTGACATTTGTTTTATGTTTAAGTTTTGCAAATACGGCCCTCCCAATTATGTATTTGTCATTTGAGACACCGATCTGAGCATGGTATTCAAGTCTGGACCAATGTTAGAACTGAGCTGCACCCAATATCATGATGCACAAGCATCCAACTTAGTCGTGGGCCTTGTTCATGCTAGTTTGCAGTTATCGGACACATGTTAGAGGAAATAGGCCTGAAAATTGTAAAGTTCTCTTTTTGAAAATTAATTTAGCAATACAAAGTATAGAAAATTATGGTGTAAGAAGGATCATGTTATTTTTTCTTAACCAGGACAATAATTAGTACATAATGATTGTCCGACATTCTTCAGAAGATAATATTACGAGAAGGATTTTGATTAGTCACTGTTAAGATAAAGGAAGTTTATTCATTCTGATGATTAAAAAAATTTATATTAAAAAGGTCCCTGCAGAGCTACTGTAACATCACACGTAATAAATGAGTATTCTGTTTCTTTTATATATAATGTTGTTAATTGTGATTTTTAATTCAGATAAAGTATAAACTGAGTTTTATGTTCTTAAAATAGAAACAATGTTATAAGAGGATGCCCCAAATACTGTAGCTTAAATACCAAGATGCAATAAATACTTTATTATTAGTAAAACTAATTCTGCTTTAGGACAGTCAAATAGATCTTAAGGCAGTCAGTATATGCTGCATGCTGGTCGTGGCAAATTATAGAAAAAAACTTGCCTGACAATCAAATGCAGTGAGTGTAACTCAAGTACTCCGAAGTCACATCTCAAGGAATGGCGTTGGCTGTGAAGTTGTTACTTTGGAATCACACTCCAAATGGTTTTGCTATATGCGCCCGTACAGAATTCTTATCACATGGCAGTTCAAGAACCTGCAGACATGAAAAACTATACAATCTTGTTAAAACATTGATTGCAAAAAATACACTAAATGGTAAAAACACGTTACAAAAAACACCCAGAGGTGGAGAAAACAAAGTAATAGCATTTATGTGATAAAAGGCCAAAAAAGGTCCAATAACACGTTGGGGTACATTGTACATTGTTTTAGAAAAAAGAAAGAATATTTATGTAGCACATCGCAACTGCACCAAGGTCGAGATACTTTAATAGTTTCTAACTCCACTGTTGCCACTAAAGTTAACACAATTTTGTACATTGCATTAGTAATGAGTATAATACATTTGTATAGTAACAGAATAACACTAGTAAAATTTCCTAATTATCAACATAGTACTAAAAGTTTAAGGAACAATTTACATAATACATTTTGTGATGGCCACAAAACATGACTGTAAATCACATAAAGTTCATGAAAGTGCACTTAGCGGCCACCTAACATGACAAAACACAAACACGAAACTCTGTAAAAAGTGAAATATTTGCTCATAAGTGAGCTTGAACAGAGCAATAACAATACCAAAAATTTTTAGGCTAATCATAATTTACAGTTATAATATTTAACGCATATTTTTTAACATTTAGGGGACATAAAAATTTTGGAATAATCAAAAAGAGAAACTAGTCTTTACAAAAATGTAAATACCTTATCAAACTACTAGCAAAGAAAACTAACAAACAAAAGAGGTACTGCAAAATGCTGATGTGAGTGTTTACATTAAATTTGTATTTAAAATTACTAATTTTTGTTTTAAAGATTTTTTTTTAAATTAGGTCATAATTTTTATTAAAGGATGGTAGTATGTATTGCAAAAACAAGGGGCATATTGGTGTGTATTTTCTGTTTCCTTTTAATTTAGGTATTTGTTTCGTTATTGCAGATACAAATAAGGTGGTTTAAGGGTGTACATTGTTAAGGTCACTATCCATATTCTTGTAGGTCATATGTTTGTGACAGTATTTTATGTAAATAAGTGGTTTTGCAGTTTCAGATAGCTTAAATTTGATATTTAAAATTATTAAATTGTTTATTTATGGTTTTTTGGCACCAGCATGATCCTTTCATTTTGGCTGAATTACATATTTTGGTCGCTAGGTTCGAGAAGGATTGAAAGTGTGAGAGTGTTATACTCAGATATGGTAGAGGTTATATATTTTTGCTGTACCAGAAGCGGGACTATACATTTGCTTGGTGCTGTCTTGCATTGAACGAACAAATTATTGTGAGACTTTGCTAGAAGAAGACATGTCCAGAGTAGCCTAAATATCCAGAATGTTGAGTCAGGAGTAGTAATGTAACATGCGTGGGCAGCACCAGCACTCATTGTTCTTTTGTAACCTCATTTTGGCATGAACAATATCTTCTCCGAAATTTTTTCTTCCATCCATATATGAGACCACAAAGGTGTAGGTTAGCAATGCCATCCTTCTTAAGTTATTCCATGTCTCAGTAACTGCAGTTTTTTTTTTTTTCAGATTTATAGTGCTTGCATATCATGCAGAAAGTGGCAAGGTGCTGTTCAATTTAATTGCGGCTCGTGTTCGTGTAAGGGCAAAGAAAGTCTGTGTTATTTCGGAAATACAGTTTTCAATCATTTTGGGAGTGTGAAATGTCGTACAGTAGAACCTCCTAGCCTGTGTTATTTTGGGAATACAGTTTTCAATGACTGTAGGAGCGTGAAATTTTGTACAGTAGAACCTCCTAGCCTATGTTATTCCGGAAATACAGTTTTCAATCATTGTGTGAGTGTGAAATGTTGTACGGTAGAACCTCAATTATTCGTGACTCGATTATCCAATTTGCACATTAACCGCGATTTTTTATCATGCAAATTTAATTTTACAGTGAAACATTTTTTTTAATGTACCTGTGAAATTCTGGTAACTTCACAAGTATCTGTCCATACATTCGGTTAAGCATTCACATTAGTGTTTATTAATGTACAGTATAAAGTAAGGCACACTTGTTTTTAATTTTTTGAGATAGTAGTCTGTTTTAATCTGAACTAACTGTCCTCTCCTGTGTGCTTGTCCATGTGAGCAGAGTGTACATTCCTACATGGCAGTGAGGCGACAGCACATGTGAAAAGCTTTTAGAGTTCAGTATGCACGCACACATGATAGTTGATGGATTAAGTAGTAGAATTCGGTGGGCAGTAGCACTGTTATAAAACGTTAGTGTGCGAAATCATGTCAGGAACTGTGCAAAAACTTAAACAGGTAGTATTAACCATACAGAGTAATATTAACATTATAGAAAGGTTTCAGTGCGGGGAAACAATTGCAAAACTTGCTGAGAAGTATGATGTTAAAAACACTACAGTACGAAAATCATAAAAAATTGTAAAAAAAATTCTTCAATTTGTTTCAACAGTAGACAGTTCATGTGACTTGGATAAATGCAAAGTGATGAAAGAATCTACTTTCAGCAGCCTAGACTCCTGTTTATTGAAATGGTTTCTGCAGAAGAGGGTAAAGGGTGTTCAGTTGAAAATCAAAGCAAATGGCATATATTTTTTAACAAATTTACCATACATAATTTTAATGGGCACTTTTGCCTCGCGGCGACACGTGTGCTGCTTGCCGATCAATACAACTGGAGCACGCCTCTATATCCTTTCTCTCGACAACGAGGCTCGGGTGGAGAAAACTAGGATCTAGATACCGTAGATTTGTGTGTGCTACTACTTGTCTTATAGGAAATAAAAATCTTGAAATCTGAAGAAGAATTAATATAACTTTTTATTAACTATTACAGTTACGTATTTTCTTATTTGCACGCATGTGTAAAAGCGGCATTAATAATTAATTTTTTGACTAAGCGCTATAATTACTAGATGTGGCTGGGTAACTGATGGCTGGCCAGGCGACAGAGACAGTGTTCAGGTATGCGATGACCTTGCAAGGTGGTGCTGTTGGCTGAGTCCAGCGTTGCCAAGTAGCGCACGATGGGCAGCAACTGCTGCTTGCTTTGTTTGCCACCATACAGTGTGAATTATTTCAGTGTCTACGCACCACAAAACCACTTACCAAAAAAAAATTATTTACCTTCAGCTAAATAATTTTTTTTTGGTAATGGATAAGAGTTATATTTCTGCTAGGGATTAATAATTAATTTTTTTAAGATTTTGTACCATAAAAATCATGACTTATTTTATGTGTGGGTCATCTTTAATGGCAACAAATACAGTACAGTACTCTATGTTAAAATACATTTTTTTTTTCATTAAAGTTGTGTTTCAGAACATATGTCTGATTTACATGCGGCAGTCAGAAAATTGCACTGACTGCTACGGGGTAGTAGATAATATAGCAATAACTCCTAATAACCACCTCTGAGTTATGGCACCAAATAAGATAAACTAATGACTCAATCAACCATTAAATTTGATTATCCGACTGTTTCTTCCCCTGCATTATCGCGAATAATCGAGGTTCTACTGTTTATGTTAGACCTATTTCTTGTAAGAATTTTTCGTTTTGTTACACAATCAATATTAAAGAAATCATTATTGCTTGTTTAATGTAAATTTGAAATAGTACATGTAGTTAGTTTATGATAGTAAAATTTCAATGTTATTTTCACTATTTTTAGGGTGGACATGCTTCACTTCTTAATAGAGATTCAACACTGAGGAAAACAATTGCATCATTACCTCACTTCCATAACACACCCTCATGGGCAGTTAAATCAAATATCAATCAAGCACGTCCATGGAACCAAAGTCAGAAAATTCCTCCAGAGGTTCCTAAAAGAACCTCATCTATTTCATCACGATCAAATGAAACACGTCACCATCGTGTAAATGGATTGAGTAAAACAAGAGAAAGTGGTAGTTTGTCAAGTGTGCAGTCATCTGGTAGTGACAGCAGCTTGTCAGCAGATAGAATCACATGTGAAAGCCTAGAAGGGGAAAATCACAGGTTTTCACCAATATGGAAACGAAAAGATGAGGTGAGTTCATTTAATGAATGGTTTTAATGTATTGTTGATGTGTTTGGTTTAACGTATTTGTTTAATATTTGATACAAAGTAGGAAAATTAACATTTTTGACAGTAAACGAATCTTTACTTTTAGCAGTTGTAACAATGTTCAGGTTGGCCACCCAACCAGGAAATCGGGGAATAAGAAAAATAATGAGGACTTTTTTTATAAACCTGAATATCTGGAATTAACCAGGAAGTTTTCTGTTTACTGGGAATTTTTCAAAGATTATTAGGTTTTGATAGCAGATTTTCAATACATAAATTTTTCTTGCTCATGATAATGTAAGGCTTATTAAAGGAAAATGTCAACAACTGGATGGAATGGGTGGCCAGCTTACATTTTTTCTTCTCTTGCATTGCTTCTATTTTGTTTTACTACTTTTATGCTGTGACGTGTGTGTTTTTTTTTACTATGTTAGAAATCTGACTCCACCAAAAGAGAGTTGTTACCTCTTCCCTTCTCCTTACCCTCTCCTCCCTCTGGCTATGGTCCTTTTTGCTTGCATGGAAACAAACACAGCTATGGGTTGTTATCTGTAGGCAAGTTGTGGGAGGAGAAACATGTGAACACATGCAACACATAGAAGCAAGACAGAATGCTTGTTTTAGCCCATATTTTTGTGAAAGTTATAAGTGTTTGTATTGCATTTTAAAAACTTTTTTGTACTATGTAAGAAATTATTGATGATTATCTGTTGCTATATTCAGTTGTTGAAAATAAATGGATCAGTGGATTGTGTGCAGAGAAAGTAATAAGTTGCCTTAAAAAAATCTGTAATTTGCCAAAAATTTAAGAGTCTGTTTAGTCATACAGAAGAAATATTACATACTTGGATCATTTCTGGATGACAGCAGCTGGAATTAGAGGCTAGGATATGGGGCAGTTGGAAGGGTCCATGAGTGAAGGCCTTACGCAGGGTGGTGACAGGGCGGGAAAACCGGGAACAGTCAGGAAATTTTAGTGGCCTGAAAAAGTCAGGGAATAGTCAGGGAAAATTCCCCGCCCCATCTCCTTTTTCAGAAATCGAAAAGCAGTAGTTAAAATCAGTTAAAATGAGGCCTACATGAATGGAGTATCGCGGACTGGCAAGCGAAAAGACGCGTCTGGTGCCTTTCATCGGACATCTCGGTACCATAATCCCGGGGAAGAAAGCCATAAGTAGCTGGGCCCGCTGCATCACATACGCCACTTTTATCCGTAATCTATTCAGTTGTTTACTGCTTGACACTTCCTGCTGATGCGGAAGGCTGATAACGTGTCCATCTCTCGGCTGTCTAGGCCCCCCTCCCCCAGATGCTTCCTTCTGATGCGGAAGGCTAATAACGTGTCGGCTTTTTTTTTTTACGTGCGCTATACTCTGTTAGTGTAAATCGCGAAGTACCAAAACCGGCACACGAAAATAGACAAGCCAATATCTTTATAGCAGTATGATACGCGTAGTATCGCAACGTGTTCGTAGTGGTCATATCGCTGGAAGTGTACGAGGGGAAAGGTTTGTGCTGACTGGCGGGAGTAGAAAGATTAACCACGTGCCTTTGTCCGCTCATTGAGTTAACTAAGCGTGTTGGGCAGGGGAAGAGTAGAAGGAGAGGTACAGGAGGCGGCTTGCTATCAGTTTGGTTTCATGTTACGTTACGTGGTAACATTTGACACGTGAACTGTAGCTACTGCTTTGTATTTCAAAGTAAAGTGTTTATTTACTAAATATATTAAAAAAAAAATTTCCATCTAAACTACTGCTGTTTGCATCGCGATGCAGTATCGTATACTAGTTGTGAGATAATAATCTAGCCGCCGTCCATGAGAAATTCTGAAGGGCAAGAGACGGACATGCTGAGCAAGAAAGGAATGTGTTGCGCTAGTTTGTCCGCAGCAGATTTTATCTCTATACCTCGCACATTTACACCACACGAGCGCTGTTGAACATACACTGCCTCGTCGTGTGAAAATGCAGTAGCAAGTTTCACTTTTTTCCTGGGCCAACAGTGCCAATGTTTTTTGTTCAACATCATATTTTAACACATAACTCTTTAACTAGTTTTTTGCTTTACGAATGTCCGACATAGTTTGTTTCGTGACACCATAATCATCACACAACTTTGCTACCGAAACACCGGCTGTCACAAGTATTATATTATTACAAAATTTTTGCTTGATGTCAAAGTTACTCAATTTCTTTTCTGTCCTCTTGCAGATGCCATTTCATTTGAAAAAACGCATAATCTTTATCGCGCACGTACATCAACTGCGTAAAAAATTCAAGTAGACACGACAGTCGTTCTTGGCCAGACATGTCAAAACACTGATAAGCGACTAGCTCTGCTTACCGTGTTACGCGGCTATCTGTGCGCACGCCGGATGTCACTTACCAAAGCACAATAACCAGGTAGGTTTTGCGCTGTTGATCTTATAGTCTCGTAAAAAAATTCAGGTAGACAATCATTCTTGCCCGCACACGGCACGTACCCCGATGCGCGATTAAAAATAGCTCTGTCTACCGTCTTACACTGCTATCCATGCGCGCCCCTGATGTCACTCACCAAAGCACAATAACCAGGTAGGTATTGTGCTGCATGTGATAAGTAGACCTGACGGTGGAATAATTTGGTATCGCCAGATTTTGTCTGATTTTGTCAGTTAAATACGAAGTCCGCTGAATGGAGGTCTGATAAAACGAGGGTTTACTGTACTTGGCTTTTTGATTGTAGGTAGTATGTAATCATTAAATATGTTTATTATAGGATGTGAATTTTCTCCACACATAATTTAATTGTGTACTACATGAAATTGTAAATTTAACTTCCCAATGTAACAATTGTATTACTCTGAATTTTTGACATCAATTTAAATGAATTACTTTAGTTGCAACTGTCTGTTGTAATTTTGATTTAATTATTTTATTTCAACATGCAGGATTAGAGTACGTAAAGTATATATTTTTATATTGTGTAAAGTATGCAATTGATTCTGTTTCTCCTGAGGTAAGAAGTTTTTACACATATATTTTATTCATGTAGTGGGCCTTTTAATTTGTTGGTTGTGAGAAGCCGTAAGTTAGGTGTTACTGAAAAATTTTTACAGTCAAAATGTACTTAAGAGTTGTAACTTTCAGTTCTAATTTTTTATTTTATTATAGGCATACTTAATAAACTTGCAAAAATAGAGCACACAAATTATGTTGTTGGTGTGTTTACTATACAACCAGTGTTTTCTGAGGCATGTATTTTTCATGCAAATATTACAAACGTAGAAGTATTTTGGACATACATATTTGCAGCAAATGGTTTGTCACACAAAACCGGACAATACATGCAGACAAGCAAAAGGATGCTTTTGGTTGTTTACTTTTCTGTTTGTCTGCATGTATTGTCTGGTTTTCTTTGACTCACAGTTTGCTGCTATGGTGTATATCCATAATATTTATTTGATTTTTAACTTGCCCCGTTACTAGAATGGTTTAGAAACAACACAAATGTTATATAAGTAGTACATTATAAATTGTACTATGTGCAAAGTGCATTGAATTGGACAAAGAAAAAATGATTTCTTTTATAAAGCATAAAAAATTGGGTTTAAAAAACATCATTAGGTCAGGGAAAATTTTCGATTTGGGTGGGAAAAGTCAGGGAATTATATTCCCACCAGTTTGTAGCCACCCTGTTACGGCAAATTACTCTCACGTGGGAAACAGTACAGTTAATTAAAGTCTTTAGGGGCACATGAAACCAGCAAATTAATCAAAGTTAAACCTTCCAAAACTCAGAAAGAAAACTAATGTTACACTTTAGACCTAGCTAAAACCAAGCATGCGTGAGTGCTCTTACCAAGGCGAGGAGGGTACCGCCACCGCCGGCTGACCAAAAGCGAATGACTTGCTCGCCACAAGCCCGCAGGTCGCCTAGCTAGATGGGTGGGGGAAGGAGGGGGTACAGTGATATGGGAAGCAGAAGGGAGGGGGCATGAACAACACAGTTGGCCTAGAGTCAAAGGGGCGGGAACGATAGGAACAGCGTGAGGCACTAATTAAGAGTCCTCCGAAGGTAGTTCCAGAAACTGGTTCCAGTCCAAAAGTTTAAAGCAAGTGCAGGGTGACATGCACAAATTCCCCCCCCCCCCCCCCCCCCATTTTCTTACACACTGAAGAGAAGATATGCACAAACGAGCAGCTTCCACTTGAATCAAAGAGACTAAAACATAAAGATTGAGCCCACCTTGCCAAAGAGTCCTTCGAGCACACATGGTTGAGCTTCATTCAGTCCAGTCCAGTCAAGTTAAGACCAACAGGCCCTGAATTCAAAAGGGCAACAACAGTTGCTTCAGTATACAGTTCACAAAGTCCAAGGAGCAAATCCCTCTTGACACTGGGACAGCCTCAAAGGTTGCCTCAGCACTGCCAGCCAGATCTCGTAGCACAGCAGGGAGTTCGGTGCCACCACGCCATAGGGTACAGGTAAGGGATTAACAAAAAAAAAAAAACAGATTAGTCAGAGGACAAGAAAACCCTTTCCCCTCCTCCACAACAAAGGGAATTCAACTAACTACTAATAAACAATTCTTTAAAGAAGGTCAAGGACATATGTAGAAAATTTATTACATGGCCTACTAAGAAAATTCCATACATGATTACAATACCATTAATATAATGATACATTTCTTGAATACAGAACTTACAATCATAGCCAATGAGTACAAAATATTATTAAAATTTCATAATTAGAAACAATCAAATTCATATAAATTTAATTTCACAGCCAAAGAATAAAAATATTCGTAAATATTGATAAATACAAATAATCTCATCATGTGCACATCTCAAAATTATCTTAAAATTACCCCTTTTACAGTAAAATCCTGCAGGAATACACACTCAACTACACACACAACAACACACTGAATGCAGCACGAAGTTTGAAATCACTACCCATAACTAGATCACCAACCTTAAATGGAGAAGCCACCCTACCAGCATTAACCCTCTTAGCTTATTCCTCCTTGGCAGCCACCAGACGAACCGCTACAACTTTACACAAATCATTTGTATTTGACAATCCCATAGGTTTTGAAGGGGAGGGCACCACCCATATGTTCAGGATCGGGTGTATGAAATCATTATCTAAAAACACCATAGCTGGAGTCTCGCCTATCACTCCATGCTCAACGGTGTTAAATCCATCATTAAGGAGATCCACATCCTCATTCCACCTATCATGGGATCCATGATACAGAGCAGTTAAAGACAGCTTTAGGTTGCGATTGAAATGGTTAACCTTATTTCCTTTAGGGAAATAAGGGTTGCTATTATGAAACTTCATGGTCCATCGAAAACACATATCTTTAAAAATCACCAACTGAAATTGGGAGCATTATCAGACACCAGATTAACTGGAGACCCAAAAAAACTCCACACCTCATCGGTTAAAGCCTTGACTATGGAAGAAGCCTTAATGTTCCTCAAGGGAAGGAGAAAAACAAACCTAGAGAAGACATCCAACACTAGTAAGATGTACATATTCAATTCCTTGAATATCACCAAGGGACCAAAAACATTGACATGGACAGTCTCCCAAGGATAAGACACATCATCCACAGAATACAACCCCAGCTGGGCGTTCTGCGTCGGTTTGACCTTTTGACAATCGAGACACGCTCTGACAAAATTCCTTACATCACGTTTCAAACTCTCTCAAAAGAAATTTGCCATGATCATCATCTCCATTCTTTTCATCCCTAAATGGCCTCCAAACACACAAGAATGGTAATAGGATAGAACACAGTACCTATAGCACTCGGCCACAGCCAACTTATGTGCACGTCCTTTTTTTCTTTTGTAGATCAAAAGACCATCCTTAACCATAAGAGGGACCTCTAACCCACATTTCATCTCATTACTTATACCCTTATAAAACTCATCCTTTTCCTGTGCCTCAGCAAAGTCTTGGTATAGATTAGGAGGACTAGAAAACCCGTCCATCAACTCCTCTCGAACCACATCATTTTGGTGGAACTGTTTCTGATCAAACATACGCGACAAAGTGTCCGGAGCCTGGCACATGCCGCACCTTAAAATGGAATTTAGTTAATCTATACGTCCCCTACCCTACTTGCCAACTTAGAGCCTGATTGTTTGTAACTAAATCAAATTCAACCACTTCTAGATAGACTAAAAACTTAGATATCAAAAAAACACAAGCAACTGCTTCCTTTTCATATGTGCTTAGCCGTCTCCCCGACTCTGACAGGAGACGACTTGCAAAAGCAACAGAAGCAATGGCCCCTTCTCGCCACTGACCCAGGGCTGCTCCTAGGGCTATCAACGAGGCATCATCTTGGACTACAAAATGCAAAATGAAGCACATCAGCATAAGCCAAATGACACTTTAGTTGTTCAAACGCTCATTGCTGCTCTTGATCCCAAATAAATTCTTGGCCCTTTCATTTTAGCTTGTTCAAAGGAGCAGCGATACTGGCGAAATCCGGGATGAATCTGGCACAATACCCCATCATTCCCGAGAACTTCATTGCACCCTTAAAATTAAAGGCATGTGGAAAATATACGACTGGTTTTACTCTGTCTGGATCAAGCATTAATTTACCCTCTGTAACAATATAAGCCAAAAATGTGACACTGGAACTAGCCCACAAGACTTTATGCAGATTCACTGTCAAACCAACAGATCACAAAAGTTCCGGGACTCATTCTATATGTTAATAATGCTTGTCCAAGGAATTACTATAGACTATTATGTCATCAATATAATTGAAAACAAACTTGTACTTCAAAGCTGACAAAACCTCATCCAAAACTCGCGATAATACCTGCGTTCCAAAACTAAGCCCCATCAGGACACAATTAAATTAAAATTGCCCCCAAGAGGTGCAAAACCCAGTGTACTTCCGACAAGACTCATCCAGTAAACATTGATGCAAGCCTGAGTTTAGGTCAATTATTGAAATGACCTTTGCTGTCCCCAGATTGTCAAACACCTTCTCAACTGTTGGCGTGGGAAAATGATCAAGGTGAAATTTTTTATTTAACAATCCATAATTTGTGACCAGATATTATCCCTTCCCGTCTGGTTTAGCTACCAAGAACACAGGAGAAGATTATTCAGAAACTGATGGAGATATGACACCAGCCGCCAACAAATCATTGATAACCTTCCTAAAGGCCTCGCTGGGTCACAACTATACCAGGGCACTCATACGGATTCATCATCAATCACTTTAAACATATATGGTAAGACATCACATTTGCCCACCTTATGGGTAATTATATCAGGGAACTTAGCAGTCATATCCTACACCCTCCATCAATGTTGATAGTAGCCTCTGACATACGGGCAATAAATTCCTTAGCCACTGAAACGAAAGAAATATGACTCTCAGGGGCAAAAGCAAAGCTCAATACTCTATTGAAATCTAGATGCGTCCTACTATGACTCAGTAGATCCAAGCTGAATACATCTATCACTAAATTGTCCAAAATCCAAAACCTGTAGCTCCACAAAAATCTTTCTATTTTGAAATGAAAAGACTGAGGATTCACACCGAACCACCACACCATTTGCCAGATATGCCAAGATAGAATAACCCATACAAATCTTTCTATGAAAAAATTTATGTCTTTGTATATGGTAATCTTAAAATCCCCTTCTGACTAACGAGTGTGAAGCGTCCGTATCCACCATCGCTTTACGACCTTCGCCGTACCACCTAGAATCTACAGAACAAGCTTTCAAACCATGCCTTTCAACTCCTTCGGACTTGGGTGCTGTGCGTTTACTCCCAGTCCTTGCTAGTTTTCCGGGCACTGAAACCTATAATGACCTGCCTAGCCACACCGGAAGCAATGCTTATTCTCTACGATAACTGCCTCCTTAGGACACTAATCCCTCGCAAGACAATTTATGCACTGTCACCACTTCTTATCAGTTTCAGCCCCCAAGCGAGGCATGTCTCTATGATAACTCTCGCGTGACCTAGGAAGTCGTCGCAGCCAACAGCCCGCCCATTTCCCTTTGTTTACCTCCCTTACATTCCTTCCCAGAAGAGGAAGACACGAAATCCTTTGTCAACTGTAAGTTATGATATATTTTGGCTGCCAAGACACTTAAATTCTTGAGGGAAGACGGGGACGTACTACTATCACACCTATGAAGCCTGGTATCTGGAGTCATATTCTCACATATCAAAACAACTAATTCCGCTATGGAGCAAGGAAAATTTAACGCCTGATTATAATTAATATTGGACTGTACAAAGGCAGTTGCCAATTCACTTATACACTGGAAATGCTTAACAAAACAAGTTTACATACATTCCCACACTCTAGTGGAGCCAGCTGGCTGTAACAACTTTGTTTTAAAATCCATGTAGGACTCTCCGACAGCTATTACATCAGCTAGAAAGTCACTCACCCTAGACAATGAGTGTGTAAAGAAAGGTTCGTCAACTGTACGCATACCCTTAAGCCTATCAGCTGCTATCAAAAACTCAAAAAATTTCTTTGGTTCAAGTACTGATAATAACGGTACACTATTGAAGTTGGAAACAATAACAGATTGCTGAGCTGATAATGATTTAACAAACCTCATGTGTTTTCTCGTTCGCGAACAAAAACATGTTTACATAAGCCATTGCTAACTGTTAAAATTGCGCAACTATATTTTTTTCTTAAATTTCAATGTTGGCTTCCGCCAAATAAGCCATTCATTCAACCTTACCCATAACCAAAAAGGGAGCGATCACGCTATTCTAAGCCATGATACGGCCCTTTACCACCATATTCAATATTCTAAACAAACTAATCACCCCACGAAATGAAGATAACCTTGACCAGCATGAAAAATTAATAGTCAAAAAGTGTACAAGAAATACAGAGAAGCCATCATATTTATTTACCCAATAAGGAAAACTGAGTAAAAACACAAAAGCTCCAACTTGTTGCGCAATTAGATAATTGATAAAAATACAGAAAATGAATTTCACTAAAAAGTAGCACAGTTTTGAACTGTTACTTCAATTAGACGAAGAAATATTCCAAAATGACCAATCATGCAGACAGGGTATGCTTAAAGTCCAAACACTAATCAATTTCAGAAAAACATCTGTATTGTCACAAAGTTAAACCTTCCAAAACTCAGTTGCAATTTAGATCAAGATAGAACCAACCACACGGCGAGAGCACTTACCAAGGTGAGAAGGGAACTGCCACCACCGGCCAACCAAAAGTGAATGACTCGTTCGCCACGAGCCCGTAGGCTGCCTAGCTCTGTAGGAGTGGTTGGAGGAAGGAGGAGGTTCAGTGGAGAGGGAAGCAGAAGAGAGGGGGGACACGAACAACACAGTTGGCCAAAGTTAAAGGGGAAGGGAATGAAAGGAACGGCACGCGACACACTATTTAAGAGTCCTCCGAAGATAGTTCCAAAAACAGTTTCCAGTCCAAAAGTTATAAGCAAGTGCTGGGCATCCAGCACAAAATCTAACCCCAAAAGTTAAATATATGCTTAAAAAATATGTTATTGAATAACTAGCATGAAGTTACTTATTTGCCTTGTATATTATTACCGACATTGGTGTGTGTGTTGTGTTGTGGTGTGTTGGAAGTGTAAACTGCTGCCAATATTTCCCCATGCCTACACATGTCAAAACATAAGGCAGGTATATTATACTTGAAATCTTCCTGATTCTGGCACTTTTTTGTGTGATACTTTATCGTATCTATGAGCAAGGCAATGAACATTTTCGTGCAAGTTTTACTCAGATTCAGAGTAAAACATGTGGGGGCCATTGTAAAACAACACTAAATTATGTATAAGTAACCTAAGCTTGTGTTCTTATAGACATTTTCGTTATTAAAGTAAGATTTAACCCAATGAATATAATTTTATCATCACAAACATAGGAATCTATTTAGGATGCACTTTACAAAGTTACTTTTAATTGTTTTGGATATGTTATCTCGTGCTTTACTGTAGTAGAAAGTATATTAAGCCTTTCAATTACTATAAAGAAAGTGGTTGAAACATATGAAATGTTTGAACATGATTGTTGTTACATTAATAACTTCATTAGTTTGTAAAGCAGTTTAATGGCAGTTGATAGAACGAGAAAAGAACAACAAACAAATTTTCCCTCTGTCCACTGTTGTTGGCTCTGAAAGTACTGTTATAATGCAACCTGTATCTATCGTCTCATCAGTCAAATGCAACTAAATGATTACAACTTCCACAACACACTGTCTTAAATTTAAAAAATTTGCTGAAATCGGGAGCATGCATGACAGTGTAACTAACTTTTATTGGTATCTGCTATCACACACATAATGTATTCAAATAGTTTCAGGATTATTTAACAACTGGTGAGTGAGCTGCGGCATATTTAACATCACCTGCAATACACTAATAATAAGCCACTCAGAAGAACTTGTCATTAATTAAATATTTTTTTATTGGGCCACTTTAGAGAGTGTTAAAACGTTTATACTGTTTTTTAGCTACATGAAAGTTTTCGTATTAATAATAGTAAAGATTGCTGCGAAACGGCTTGTGAAAGGGACAGTAACACAGGGTTACAATGGCACCTAAACAGAAATGTGTTTCGTAAAGTGTTGCACAAAAGTTAATATTTATTGAAAATCTAAAGTTTGTAGCTAATTTGTGCAATGAATTCAGGAATTGCAAAACAAGCGATCACAGACATAAAAAAGCAAAGTAAAGTTCAAAGCCATTGCTTTGCAGTGCAATGTAGAATAAACCGTAGCTTTGTCTAGCGGGTCGGGGGGGGGGGGGTT
>PNEQ01044394.1:0-29186 GCA_003012365.1 Medauroidea extradentata | reverse complement strand
TAACTACTAAAGGTAAAAACATTACGAAAGAAATACGATATTTGTCTTGCAATATGTGTAAACAATGACCACATAAAATAGTTACCTATCTGTTGCATTCAACAGGTACTCTTGAAAGTTATTGTAAATACGATATATTTTACTGTAATTATTGTAAATATAGTTTTCTTACCTGTGCTTGCGTGTCATTTATTCCAGCATCACGGCTAAATGTTGGAGTCGTTTTGTCTTTCATAAACATCATATAGTCTAAAGCAAACCACTTTGATCTTGAGGTGGCTCCAGAACCACTTTTCCCCTTCTTCAAAAGTCTTTGGAATGTTGTGATCAAATTCCTCATCTTAAACTGTACTTCAGATTTGCTAACCTTCATTTCCTGGGATATTTCATTCCAGGCGTAATTTTTCGTATTTTTGTTTTTAAATTCCGGAAGAGTTTGGTTCCACAATACAGGCCTATCTCTAAACAACTCTATTAAACTAATGGCCTGATCATTGGTCCACTCCATCTCACTTAACACGTTTTCCATTTCATCTGCACAATAAACAATCATACATCCAGGCACAGCCACTTGCGATTAATAACTGGATATGACGCTGCGCGACCATGTGGAGCCGATGGGCGGGAGGGCAGGTGGGGTTAGTTGCAGACTCATGTCGTCGCTCAAGTTGGCGCTGCAACTCGCATTGCCGACCGGGGTTGCCAACCGCCTTTGATCTTCACCGACTTCGGTCGGAGAACCAAATTTTGGTTGCCAACTCGTAAAATCGGTCTGCAACTACCAGTCGGCAATGCGCGTTGCAGTTGTTTTCAGACCTTCAACACAATATTGCCGACAAAGGTCTGCAATCTCTGGTTTGCAACTCCGGTGTAAACGCGGCTTTACACGTTACATGTTCGGTTTCGGCATACTGTATATTACAGCGGCCATATCGTCCGTTTTATGACGAGTTTGTGGGAATATTATTTATACCTGTTTGAAAAGTAATATTTTTTCAGTAGATAAACACATTGTCCAGTTAATTATTGCACGTCAGATTATCTACTACATTTCTTCAACCCAAAATAAGGCACAAACTTGTCCCGCAACGTAAATAAAAGCGGCCGTAATTTCCGTTTATACAGGCTATTTGCCGATTATTGTAATAATAATATAAATTAATAATGCAAATTAATTTGACTAACTTAACACACATAATGCACGAAAATATACCATAAACAAGATCGTGGAATTTAATTGCAATTTGCGGGAACATTGTTTCGGCCTGTTTATAAAGTAATATATTTCAGGATATCAACATATTGTGCAGCGAACTATTGCATGGTAAAGTATTTACTACTTTTATTCAACCCAAAATAAGGCACAGACGTCTCCCACAACGTAAATAAAACCGGCCGCGATTTTATTTCTTAATGGCTAATTGCCGATGATTGTGATAATAGAAATTAAAATGACAATTTATTTTGATTAAAACACACATTACGCACGAAAATATACCATAATTGAACATCTACGACATTTTTTGCACACAAAATAAAGCAAACCTTGATGCCAGCATTTATGGATAAATTCCAGCGACGGTATAGGCCGTTTACTTGAAATTTGCGGAAATATTGTTTAGGCATATTCAAATAGTAATTAATTTCAGTAGATAAACACATTGTGGAGTAAACTATCGCATGGTACCATCCCTACAATCATTTTACAAACTAAAATAAACCGCAAACGTCTTCAACAACGTAAATAAAAGTGCCTGAGATTTCCGTTTTCGCAGGCAATTTGCCCGAATATTGTAATAATATTAATTGGAATAACAAATAATTTTGATTGAATTACACATGTAGTATGGAAATATTTGTTTTAAGAGCATCTATGACGTTTCCTGAACACAGAATAACTCGAACCTTGATGCCAGCATGTATAACTTACAGAGGCCGTATCGGCCGTTTTACGCGCAATCTCCCATTATGTATGTAGATGAATGCGGCTACGACTTTGTTTTTTATAGGATTTTGCTGGGATATTGCAATATTAAATGAAGATTTATTTCTACAGAAACACACATTCAGGACTAAAAGTTTACTCGCTTAAGAATGTGCCATGTTTTTTCAACACAATATGTGCCATAAACATCGTTGGTTGCATAATTAAATAGCCCCCAAAAGCATCATATACATACGTCGTTTGCCAAGATATTTAAGTATCTAATATGTAGTTTATGCCGGTGTGAATAGTTCATCTGCATTGATTATACTGCGCCTACCAACTCATTTAGTTTGGTTGATTACGTTTCAGTCCTTGGGATGTTAATATCAATAACACGGTCGTTTTTCTTCATCTTGAATTATTGTAAAGAAATGAGATGATCCTAAAGTGTCATAATGACTCGTGAAACCCAAAGCGTTGTGGCCTATGTTTTTGTAACAGAGCGAACACGTCCTAGCCGTGCCGAATGTGCGCCGCGTGTGACTGGGCCGTGCCGGCAATGCGCGTCCACAGCACTAGGGAGCTCAACAAATTCGGCATGTTTATTAGAAACATTATTTTGGGGCCCTGGCTAAAAACTGCTTTTTCAGATAGCTATATATAGAAAATTTGCAACCGGATTAAAAAAAAACATAACTAAAGGAACGAATGATTGACTTTAAATTATGCTTTCCACAAATAAAATTATATAGTCACTGCTTAAAATAGTCTAAGTCCTATTAAAAAAAAGGGATAACAGTAAAGCTCTACACGCCAGCTGAGTGGCGATTGTGCGTTACATTAACCGGTCTGAGGCACCCTTACCCCTACATCGATTTCAGGCCCCACACGCACAAATGCAACAAACATTTGGCCATTACTTCACCAACGAATAAAAATAGTAACAATTTTTTAAAAATAATATGGTGTTTTTGCTTATGATGCTGTTCGCGTATTTTAGCATTATTTCCATCAAAACAAGTTGGATATTGATTGTAAAATATGTTAAGCCAACATAAAAAGGTATATGTTTGCTAATATCAACTGTTGCCTTCCCATAATTTACCCATCATTATACTAACGAATATAAAATTACAATAAACTATTTCGGGGCAGTTTTATTCTATTTAATATGATAAGTTGTGTCTGTAATGACATCTTTCATTATTATTCTGTAAAATACGTTATGCTATGTTGGTTTTTAGTTGGAAAATTATGTAAGGCCAATGTTATTTTTACTGGAGTATTCCAACATAACCTATTTCCATCATTGCTATTCAAAAGCCAACGGTTGGTTTAATGTAGGATTTCCAACACATTTCCAACCTTTCCCACCAAGTTCCAACAGTTGGCCAAACTTATAGTGCTGCAGAAGTACAGGATGTTCCAAAAAAATGGTACCTGAAAAAATATTGCTTCTATTAGTAGTCTATAAGTATTAATGTAATTATGTGTTTCGTTACAGTAGAAACTGAGTGACACTGGACGTTGGGCATGCCGCAGTACAGCATCCAGGATCGGACGTGGTGTGTGGAACATTATTTCCGTAGCTGTGGGACTGGATGGAATGGTGGCCCGTCTCTGAAATAGAAGCAATATTTTTTCAGTTACCATTTTTTTGGAACACCCTGTATCAGTTCAGTATTAAATTATATACAACAAATTGCGAGGAAGTACTTTGAAGCATGTTGTATTTTGTTCTATGGAGCGAAACTATACCCATTTTTAGTATTTTTAGTAGATAATTGGAAAGTTAACATTTAATTTCGCTTACCTTTATATTGGTAATTTTTTTCTTTCCCGTCCGTTTTGATTTCCTTTTTTTTTCGACGATAAAATCGTGAAGTAATGATTGTCTATTTCAGTGCTCTTCCATTATCCATGACACGTTGATTTATTTACTGCTAACTTTGGAAGTATGATTATTTTAGCTATTAAAGACAGACGATTTTGCAACGATCTGGTTTTTATGTACAAATGCATTTTAGAAACAATTACATGACATTGTCAGTGTAGTTTCACACCAAAAGTTTTATAAAATGCTAGATACAAAAACATGTCGTGACATTATAAATTACTGAATGTGTACCCGTTAAATTACAATAAATAATACGTGTTTAATAACAAATAATTTGTTTTTATCATCTTATTCTTATTGTTAAATTTGACGTCTTGTTAAATATCTCTGCTGTTACCAGTTTAAATATACATACGTATACAAGGGTAATTTAACACATGTAATGTATTTTTACTTCGAATTGTGTGTTAACATAACTGATCCGTTAAAATTACTTATAACTGCATAACATTCCACAAACTATTTTTTGTTAATTTACATATACACGAACAGTGCAATTTTACACGGATGGTAAACTGCTACATACAACAACATTTCATGTAATTTGAATCATCGTATCCGTGTTTGTCATATTACATTAAAATGTTAGTGTTAAATGACAAATGACATGGATATTTACGACTGCTTTTATTGCATAAAAACACAGAAGAGTAGTTAAAATTAACTAATATATATACATACACATTGGATGGTAAATTAACACGTGTATTGCATTTTCACCTTAAAATGGTGGGAGCCATGGCGCTGTAGAGGTCAGACCTCTCGCCTCCCACCAAGGCGATCCGGGCTCGATTCCTAGCGGGGTCGGACACCGGATTTTCGCATGTGGTAATCGTGCTGGACGATGTCGTGGTTGGCGGTTTTTTTTCGGGGATCTCCCGTTTCCCCTGCCCGTTTCATTCCAGCGCTTCTCCATTGTAGGGCTTCATTTCAGCATCACCCTTCAGGGCATGCAGATGCCTACGAGCGCCCAATTGAGAATCTGCACTCAAGAGTCAGATACCCTGCCCTCGGGTACCCTCCCCACTCGATATTTATTTACTGCCTTAAAATGGTTGTGTTTATGAACACAACAGATGCCTTAAATTACATCGCTTATGTCTACGTAAAATACCACAATACCACAGACATTTTTGGTAAAATGACATAAACCAACAGTGTATTTTTACACGAGATGTATGGTATGGTAAACTACTACATACAATAACATGTCGTGTAATCGGTATCAACACATTTCTGCTTGTCATACTACATTTAAATAATAAGAGTTAAATAACCGATGACTTGTCACTCTTATTACCCCATTAAGTTTAGTTTAGCTTTTCGACTATATATGGAGTTGATAAGGGCTTTTCACGAGTAAGGAACAGTTTTGAAATCAACCTTTGAAAAAATTTTTGCAAGTTTCGTCAAATGGGTGAGTGAGTCTGTGACTGCCACGTCATGGGTTTCCCGCCGAGAAGGACGTCACGCATTCCTAATTCATTACAGAGTCTGATGAAACAGCAGCGGTCGTGCAGCTCACCACGAGAATCGAGACAGTCACCCAGGGCGTCCCCGATTTTGTGAGTGCGGATGTGACTGAGGGCTCGACACAGCACCTATTGTTAGGCCTTCGGTCATCACACATATCCCGCACTTATAAATACTTCAGAACTGCGCAGTCACTCAGTTCTGTTTCTGACTTGCGAGTGGTGTGTGTTGGCTGCGAAGAGAAGATTTTGAAGACGAGTTGGTGACGCTGGAGTTTCCTACAAGACTGCAGGCGACCATCTTTGGAGCAGTACATGGCGAACTAAGAAGACTATTTCTACTGAGTGAAGCAAGAGAAGGGGTGCGCCGGGGGACGAACCAGCGACAGGAAGTGTGAAGCTTGTGGTGCATTCGGGGTGCTGCGCAGCTGACTGTTACCCACCACCTCCTAGGACTTAAGGTTGGACATATGTAAATCATATGGCTGATTGATCTTATATCGTAGAGGTTAACTTGTGATCAATTAGTAATAATATTTTCATTATTGTCAGAATTTAATTAGTGTTTCTTTGGGAAAGTAATCATTTTGCTTGTGAAATCCACTGTTAATTGAATGAGATACCAATAGAGATTTGTGTGTGCATTTTGGATGTTATTAAATCAAGAATTTAATCCAAATCTTTCATTTCTAATTAATAAGACCTACATCCTAAAAGAGCTCAGAGACTGCTCACATGTAATGCGATCTTGTGTAACAATATTACTGTCGATTTTAGACCTTTGGTAATACGTGCTAGGTAAAAATAAAATATCTGCGCATTTTTGAGCAACATATTCAAAACAAAACTTTAACGATGTTGCTAGTTTAAAAAAAAATTATTGAAATCTTTATTACAAATTTTTAAACTCGGGTGTAAACTAACACCTCTACATTAATAACATTTTTAATTCCTTAAACATGCCAACTGCTTACGGTTCTGAACAAAATTGTGGAATTTAAGATAACAAAAAAATGAAAAAAAAAAAATAAAATAAAAAACTCAATGATGCAAATGTTGATAAGCAGAATTAAAGCTCGTATTTTTTTCTGAAAAATAATAAACCTATATAACGATACATATTCTTAGTTCGTAGTTGCCACGTAATATATTTTTAATTACGATCTACAATACAGTGCCACCGTTTCCCCAATAATATTCTGGCATCTGTAGTCAGGATAGTTTGTGACGTCAGAAATATATATGCGCAGTTATATTTTATTTAAATACAACACACCTCACCGAGGCTTGACACATGGCACTTTTAAAACGAAATTGCAAACTAGCTGGGTGTTCTTGCGAACTATCTGTAACCATCACATTTTGTTTGCAGTGGGAAAATTTTCTAAGTTGTGAAGACTAGTCTAGGTATTACAGTATGATTAAGAAGCTAGAAATACCGAGAAAGATTGTACAAGCTATGGACATTCTTAAACCAAGTTAATAGTTAAATTTGCCTATTTTATAAAATTTTATACAGTCCTGGTGTTATAAGATAGTGTACGTGCACATGTCACTTATATGTAATATTTCTTTCGATTTATTATAATAGTTCGGGTCACTTAGTGTTGGGACATGTGGTCTAGTAAACAGTTCAACGGTCATCCTCACACACAAAAAAGCTTACGCCAAGCATTTTATATTCACTCAGTGCATATTAAATTTTACTAGTTACAGTTATCTCAATTTACTTACTGTTTGTACGAAATATGTCATATTATTGTGAAAATTATGTTCAAGTGTGTATTTTGCAACATATATATATGGGTACGTTATCAATTTTGAATTTATGCAATGACTTGAGTACAAAATATATTTTAATTACAGAGAACGGAACATATATAATTCTATCGTATCATTCTTTAAGGTTATTAGCAATGATATAATACAAGGGAGGGGAAAACCGGAAATATTTGAGAAAACCCACTGGGCAATGCCAACGTCAAACACGTATCCTACTTAGGAAAATTGAGAGCAACTGCAATGAGCATCAAGATCGTGTACCCATGGTGCGGCATAAAAAGTGGTATTTTACTCATTGAGGTATGTGTAACAACAAAGTCCTTGTGCATTTCTGACTGTCTCATAAATTCGATTTCTGATACATCATTAATGTGCGCATATACCCACATCATGAAAAGTGAAGAACGATAATTTAACTTAGCTAACATTTTTTAACACAGCTGAAATAACGAGTGATGTCGAACTATTGGAAAACGTATTTCTGCATACCATAAATAGTATGCCGGGAATCAAATTTTGAAATAAATTAATTTCGTGTTAAATGGAGGCTAGAATCAGGGCTTATATGTGAGTTACGTGCTGTGTCGCCCTTAAGCGAGGTTCACACGTCCACAGTTCATGCAGATCCGGACTATCCAGAAGTTGAACAGTCAATCAGAAGGCTTTATTTCTTCCGGACTCTCTGTACGGAAAAAGTTGAGCGCATCCCGACTTTTCTGGATGGCCATATACAAACACGCAAGATGGCGCACTGAATCATGGGTATACTGAAAAATCTGGACTGCCTGTTCTGGATAGTCGGTGGACGTGTGAATCAGGCTTTACATGTCAATACTTCTAAAACTTCTTAACAAAACTGATACGTTTGCTCGTCTTTTATTCGGTTGGAATATGAGTACTATGTTTCAGAGTTTATGTTCCACATCTGCATGATGTTAATCTTTTCTTTGCTCAAACTATACCTGTTATTGTGGCAAGACGCCTGTCTACGTTTTCCCCGCCCTCTAGGCTACCTCCCCTCTTGGTATTCCGAGAACTTACACTCCCTTCTCCGCATGTTGACAACAGGATGCCACCAAGGTGACCTTGAGACTGCCCAAGCTGGGAAACGCGTGCCTACTGCTACCTTTAGGGAGGGAGGGAGGGTAGCCAACACAAAGGTAATTAGCACACACCTGGACTCAGTAAGGCAGGCGCGCCACGTTTCCTGGAACTTTTGAGATTTGTCTGTCAACCATTCGACATCGTCTCGAGGGCACGCCTATCACGTCAATATGCTGTAAGCAAAGGGCGGGCAGAACCAACCCAGCGCTACTTAAACAATTTGTGACATTTCAGTTCAACATCGAAAATATTCGTAGTGTAGATAACTACGTATTCCATTGCTACCACTCTGGCGTGTCCTTGAAATCGTACAGTCGAGAATAATAGTGACCGTCTCTAAAGTTTCATGATATGTGTGATATGTTTTTCTATGTATTTTATCAAACGAAATGCTTAAATAAAACCTGAGAAGTTCACACATATAGCTATAAATAAGAATATGATTTCATATGAAATTAAATCCATAAAAACTGATACTGATATACAATTAGGAATTAACATTATTTGTTCTGACAAAATTTTGTTACCTTCTGATCATGTATAATCTATTAGAGATGGTGGAAAATCGCGAAAATTATTTGAGCCAGCCTAGCCTCCAAGACACTTAACTTTTCGTGATTGATTGATGTGTTTAGAATCACAATAACTTTTTTTCAGGCGTATCACAGACGTTCTTTGTTAAAGCAGCGGTATTGCCGTTGGTCGAGCTAAATGGGGTAAACTCTCCGAAGGCAATTTAGAACCAATAGCAAAATAAAAACGTCAGATACACAGAACATTGGAGTCTAGAAGTCAACTTTCTCCGCGATATACCATCATCTCTATATACATAATCGATGTGTTTGGTTCTATCAAGTATATAACACGTGGAGGTAAACATTTGAGTGGTGCCGTTTCAATTTTTAAATATCCTCTATTATCTTTGAAGATATATTCTGGCGATCAGACGTTTCAAATAAAAAGTATTTTCATGGTATTTTAATTTCGGTTTTTAGCATTCTGAAATGCAATCTTATGGGAGGTGCAACACATTTTCATAGGGGCATAAACTGAAAGGTTCACGACTGTATCAAGATGTGCTATCACGAGAATAATTCACGTAATTTCTGTTAAAAGTCTTCATTTCATCAAGCGTGTGTGTTGGATGCTATTCGAAACATATTAACCTTTCCGATTTTTCAACATTTTTTATTCGTCGAAGTTTGAAGAAGTTGGTCAAGAGATATTTTTTCAGTCAACATTAATAATAAATTTATACTGAGTTTTTTAAATCGTTTGGATAGTCATGTGTACCTCATTGTAGAAAATAGCATAATTATTACAAACCATATAAGATAAATAACTTCAGATGATTGGTATTTTTAGATAATGTCGGAGTTATTTACTTTCGTAATTTTATAGAATTATACGCCTATATGCAGCTTATAAATTTTGTTATTCGGACTTTTATGATATGCAGTAATAAATCCTTTTTACAATGCATGATAAATACCCAATTTTAAAAATAATTTTGCTCTAATACCAATTAAGATAATATCTTCAGGATACAATATATTGTTTTTCATTATTTACGTGCAAGTAACGAACAAAACGACGATATACACTAAAATGTTACTTAAAATTAAAGTGGCTATTACCAAGAGTTTGTGGTGAATGTTAACTTACATGGCGTAACATATTACATTGAACACATAATATAATTACTCAGTATTGGTATTAATTTACACACAGCCTGTATACCTTGCCCATAATAATATTCCCCTTATATGTGTAAAATAAGTCTTAGTAATATATGTGTTACAATTCACAGGTAGTCAATGTTAAAAATCAAATTATATTAGGTTTATATTTTACCCCGAATATAAGTTATGCTTATTAACAAGACGTCGGATTTTTTTGCTGCAACAAAGTGCGTGTGAAATTTTTCAACATCGTTTTGTGATTTCACACAAATGTCTAGTTCTTCAATACTTCGCAATATTCATGGTATAAATAAACAATGTTGGTGTTAATTTACACATTGCCAGCCTGTCAATTCGAATGCTTCCCTACATTTGAGTAAAATTACCCTTTATGTATGTGTTATTATTCACAGGAAGTCTATGTTAAAAATCACTATCGTTGTAGTTGTAATTTTCATCACGAATATATAATTTTCTTTCACAAGGCGTCGTGCTTTTAACTGCTACATAGTGCGTATAACTGTACATTTACCTTGTAGAATTTTTTTTCCTACAACTGTCATGTTATTTCTTCTGTGCGTATGTGTTTTATTACAAGTGCGCTGTGTGTGTAATTGTCATGCACAATTTTAGTAAAAAATTTTGTTTTTATTCATGCACATAATTTTTTTCTCACATACAGTTTGTGCAATAATACAAATTGTAGATGTGTTTAAACATAAATTACCCTTACCGTATGAGTTGTTTTTTCACATTATGTTTTTGTCTAAATACATTGATCCTGTAGAGGTTTTTTTCCTACGACTGTCATGTTATTTCACCTGTGCGTAAATGTTTTATTACAAGCACACTGTGTATGTAATTTTCACGCACAAGAGTGTTTTAACACGTGCACTTAGTGTTTTTCTTTTGCGCACATACTGTTTGTGTAATAATACAATTTGCAGGTGTGTTTAAACACAAATTACTCTTAATATACATGTTGTTTTTCCACATTAGGTTATTGTTTAAATACATTTACCTTGTAGATGTTTTTTTCCTGCGACTGCCATGTTATTTCACCTGTGCGTATATGTTTTATTACAATTACGCTGTGTGTGTAATTGTCATGCACAAAAGTGTTTTTATACAAAATGTTGTTTTTATTCATGCATATGTTTTATTTCTTACATTCAGTTTGTGTAATAATGCAACTTGTAGGCGTGTTTAAACAAAAATTACCCTTAACGTACGAGTTGTTTTTTCACATTAGGCTATTGTTTAAATACATTGATCCCGTAGAGGTTTTTTTCGTACGACTGTCATGTTATTTCACCTGTGGGTAAATGTTTTATTACAAGCACACTGTGTATGTAATTTTCACGCACAAGAGTGTTTTAACATGTGCACTTAGTGTTTTTCTTTTGCGCACATACTGTTTGTGTAATAATACAATTTGCAGGTGTGTTTAAACACAAATTACTCTTAATATACATGTTGTTTTTCCACATTAGGTTATTGTTTAAATACATTTACTTTGTAGATTTTTTCCTGCGACTGTCATGTTATTACACCTGTGCGTATGTTTTATTACAGTTACGTTGTGTGTGTAATTTTCAGGCACAAAAGTGTTTTAATTCATATACTTAATGTTTTTCTTTTGCGCACATCTGTTTGTGTAATAATACAATCTGTAGGTATGTTTAAACACGTTCAGTGGCTCTTAAGGCAACATTAGATATACTTTTGCGTGGAAATACACCAACTATCGGTTTTTTTAAAATTACACGACAAAAATGTAAAAATACACCAACATTGGATTTGTAAAATTCCACAAATTTTTTACAGTGTAGTAGTGCGAAGAGCAGAGCACACTGGGCTGCTGAGCATTGCTGGTGTGTAATGAGACCAGTCACCACTTGGAAGCGTTTGCTACACAAATAAATAAAATATTCTAATATTATGTGACATACTTGTAGTAAGTTACCAAATCACTGACATTATGATTTGATTGTTTCTTTCAAACTGTTTACATATTGCTTGCTGTTAACGATGCAACATATTTTAGCCAGTACAATATACTTACATTCTACTCAGTCTCAACAAAGGAAACGTCCACCTCTGCTCCAATTTCCAATCCAAGTATGCCGTATCCAGCTGTGGGAAAAAAAAAAACGATGTCGTGTGCGAATAAGTAAGATATAGTGTGTGATTTTTTTTATGAAAGTGAATAATGTCTTTCATAGTACTAGAAATGAAAATTATTTTCAATGTGTGCTTTAAGGCAATTTTGTGTTATTTTTGAATATTAATGCAAAATCCCATCAGGGTAACTTTCATTTTAGATTATTGAAATTTTCCCAATTTTACTATACAAATATATTTCTTGCTTAACAATTATTCACCATTGCACCTACCTGTGATTTGTGAGGTGGGTATAATAACATCCGAGTCTGAATCAAAGGCATTTTTATGCCCTTCGACTAATGGTTTGATCAGGCTGTGTACTCGATCTAAAACTGGATCCATGTTCGCCTTCTTTGGAGGACCTCCATCTGAAAACAAAACATCATGAAATACCCTTTCTAACTATTTTAAAAATATTAATTTCAACATAAAAACCTGTATTATATTACCTGTCCCAGTGAGTACTTGTACTCGTTAATCAGCATATGATTTTCGAGTTTGTTTCTTCAGGTTTTCCCATTCCAATTTTAAGATTTCAGCTGTTCTGCAGGTCTGTCCAGACATACAATTAAAACTATTTGCAAGATTTTGCACCGTTTCCATTTTTCCTGTTGTGTCACCGCATCTGTTTTTTTTTTTATTTTCTATAATGTTAAAGTGTTCGGCCACTAAATCTAACAAAATATATTTCTCTTGTACCGAAGTATTTTTACTTGGCTACTTTTTCGTTGACAAATTACATTCAACACTCGCCATAGCTTCTAACTCTCTTATTTTCACACGTGTTTATTTACACACGTGTTCATTTTTTACTAACAACTTGCGCCAAAGAGGCTATATTCAAAAGATAATCTCGATTAGTTCAGAAAATCGCGATATTATCTCGACTTTCTTAGAGGAAGATAATTCGAGGTGAAACACATGCTACTTTATCAAGATTAAAATTGAAGATTAACTTTTAATCTCGATAATGAAATCGAGATTTTCTACTAAGTTAATTTTGGGTGGTGAAACCGGCCCTTAAATGCCTCATGGGAGGTGTTTATTATGTATCGTCGTGATCGCGATTTGTCTTCAAGGATCTAATACGAAGGTGGAGAAATCGTCAGTTTGCCCTCAATTGTGAACAATCCGGCTGTGAAAGTAAGAAGAGTATTTGTCTTTCGGTAACTGATCGACGACTATAAGGGCGATTTCCTTCATCAATGGAAGTGTTGTGAACCTATGCATAATAATCGGCACATTTGACCACCCTCGCACGATTGGAGGCCTCCGGAGTTATTGCACTTATTTAACTATAGACTTTTTTTTACCGCGAAAGGGGTTGTCCTGCTCTCCTTTTTTGTATGTTTTAGGTGAGTACGTTGATTGTTTGGGGACTATGAACGCTTAAAGGATTTTTGCTTATTGGTGACGTTAAAATGTATTAGGTTGGTGGACATGCAGATGTAACATTACCGAGAATACATTTGTGCTCTTAACGTTTGATGTATTGGCATTTTCTTTGTTTGTATTAAATTACTATGTTGAAGTAATTGTACGGACGTCAGTATCATTTTCTTGGACAATAGGTTCATATTTAAGAACAAGCTGTAGCATGATGTTTGAATCGATCACCGCCAAAAATGTCTTGTGTGTTTATTGCTTTCAGTAGCAGATAAAATTTCTAACCTTTGTACAGTACGACACATTTTAATGAAATGCTTTTTTAATTAAAAATAACTAACTTAGAAAAAGTTAACCTTTAACCTTATAAAATATAGATTGCATTTATTGCGGCTGGCATAATGAACTTGAGTCTTACCCATACATCGTATCCCAATTAAAATCCGATACTTTAACATTATAAGGCCTAACACTATTATAATCATTTTTAAACCCCTAAATTTATGTTTTTTTAGTAAATTTTTGCTACAACTATTCAAGAAGCATTTCCTTGGTCACTAATCTCTGGCAGAAATTCATAATAATAATTCAATTAAAAGCGCTTGTTCAAAGACAAAACTAATCTAAATTTTTCCAAAATAAAGACAGTGTTATGTTGTACTTGTGGAGTACACAAATTGAGAATTTTGGAATTCAGACATTAAAAATTTAAAACAACACTTAAATGAAATATTTTTCAGGCATGGGAAAACCATCTCATTACTAAACTGAAAGCTGCAGGTCAGCAAGGAAAAAAAATTTCTGAAGAAAAAGGACATTATCTAAATGGCATCCCCTATATGTGTTATCAGTGATGGAGGATGGGGGATGCGAACTTTTGGACATGATTATAATTCCTCTGCAGGAGTAGTAAGCACTAAACTGTATACTGTACTTGTTACAAAATTTGTACTTTTGGTGGTGAATGTTTGGACTCCATATTTTGAATAATATTTTTAAAAAATACTCTCAGCTTGTACTATACAAAGGTTTTTGTTAGTTTTTATTTATAAATAAGAAAATAATTAAATACTTATTTACTTTGACGTAGATATTTTGTATTAGTTTTAACAACTGTTTCACGGTTTGCTAATTAAAAACTTGTTAAAAACAATTTCTTCTATGGTAAAATCCAAAAACAAAGACATACCAGACCACGTATGTTACAAGAACAGCAATGGAAAAAGAACTAATCTCTGAAGGCTTTAACCAAAGCATACCAATGCATCACAGTGTAATTTAAAAGTACTACAGTGGTGATGTAAATGCTGCAGTCTTACATTCAACAGAAGTGTGTCTACGGCCGATGTCACCAAAGTTGAATGTGCAAACCATGCACCGGTAACAAGAGCGTTTTACGAGAATATTAACAAACTACCTTCAAATTAAACCTATGAATTGAAAGCAAGAAAACTCCTAATTCATGTTGATGGAGATGGGAGCATTTCTCGAACAGAGAGGTTAGTTAAAGGTGTGCGGAAGGATATAAACGAGGCAGCAAAGAACAGTGGACAAGAAACAGTAAATATTCTAAGAGAGGATGTACGAAATGCTATTGACCATGTTTCATTTTGTAACAGAAAAGATTCCGGGAAGAAAAATTTGCTTTCTAAACTAAAAGTTGTTGTTGGTTTATTTCAACCAATTCGAGATTGCATTGCAAAACAAGTACTGTGTACTTCTGAGCGTGTATTCACATCTTCCCAGTTTGCGTACTTCTGTTTATTCAAATTCTTACGTAGCGTATAACGAAGAGTGTATATTCACATATCTTCTTTTTCATTTAAATATATATTTACATGCTACATATTGTATACTTATATTGTGTCCTGTTTGTAGGTCTATATTCGCCTACTCCCATGTTATGTGCATATATATGTAATCACATTGTTGTAACTTTATTTTACTAATATGTTTTAGTCATGTTTTATAGTGGTTGGGTGGCTGTAGTCAGAGGTGGGTACTTAAGACTGAAACTAAAATGTAGTTATGATAAGGATGAGGGTTACGGTTAAATGGTGTGTGTGTGTGTGTGTGTGTGTGTATATATATATATATATATATATATATATATATATATATATATGGTGGCTATACTATACATAGTTTAGTTATAAAATACTACACAGTTGTACTACATAATTTAGATAGGAGGGGAGCGGCTGTTTAGAAATTACGTTGTTCTACTCTATGATGGGTGACCCTTTTGACACCTTAGACCTCACAGTTAGCATGATACCGGAGGCTGATGATGATTGTGTCGGCTATCGACGGACGGCGGCACGTCGTGGGTCTCGACCCAGGACCATCCTGGCGAGGAGGTGACGGCTGGAAGGCTTGAAGGAGACAGACCCCGTTTCCCCCGATACATAGCGTTATATTGACACATTTCAGTGCCGGTTGGGAGAATCGCTGAGGCCCTTGTCTTGTGCAACCACTGACCTGATTGCACTGACGTCGTCGCTATCCCGTCCTCCAGGCGAGGCTCTTGGTAATCATAACAACATGTTGTATACTTCTAAGTTTTGTACTTTATATAGTTATACATTATATTTATTATACATTATAGTTAAACGTTAATAAATCTTAATTTATATACAAATCTTACATATCCTGTAACATATTTATATTCAGTAAATAATAAATAAAGAGCGTATGAGGTTGCCTGAGGGCCAGGTTATCGTACCGCGGACTGCAGACTTACTACATGGAATAAGGCCTTGTAATGAAGAGGCGCCGGAATGAGAAGGCCGAATGAATTTTATGTTGCGTAAGCAATGTAAAAGCGAAAATATTGGGAACAGAATTTGGTTTAGGACATTTATCGCTATAAATGTTAAACATGTAATGACCTTGGACAAATTAGGCGATCAGCATGCATTGTGTATTTTTGTTGCCAGATTGAATATGAAGTAATTCTGTGTGACAGTAAGGGACGCTGTAATAATGAACCGTATTGAAACACAGTGTAGTTAATTATAAACCACAGTTGCTCTTTGGCTAGCTTGTATAGCGATATGTCTGTACTCTGTCCCACAAACAAGGAACACGTGGTGGGGTGCAGTTTACCGTGACGTAGGAGGGGACGAAGCACGAATCTTTAGGGTTATTGACGCGGAAATTTAACTATGCGAACTCAAAACTGCGGCAATCCGCAACCGAGATCATCCTTCGTTGACGATAACGCAATTTCCACATCGTCATACGAAGGTTACGGTATTAATATTTTTTATTTGTCTTTGTCCCTTCCAATAGTGTTTCGAACTCGCAATGCATCTTCTGTGCATGTCGATTCGCACTGAAGCATAGGAAAGAGGGCAACTTCTCAAGTTACTCAAGCCAACGCTACCATACATATAATTTGACTTTTTTTTATCAAAAATGTGGGAAAAAAGGGGGAGGAGGGGCGATTGGCGCAGTGATTAGACCACCAGTCTCTTACCAAGGCGATCCGGGTTCGATTTCCGGCGTGGTCGGTCCCCGGTTTCTTGCAAGTGGGAATCGTGTCGGACGATGCCACTGGTAGACGGACCTTGTCGGATATCTCCCGCATCCCCTGCCCTTCCCCTAATCGTGCGCCCCCTCCCCATCGTAGGGTTACACTCCACATCATCCTTCGGAACCAGCAGATGCAAGAGGGCTCCTAGCAATAAGTAATCTTCAAACATATATGATAGCATAAATCAACATTTTTATCGAAATAATTTTACTTTCAATGTTATGCTTCAAAGTACAAATATACTGTAGTGTCACACTTAAGTCAAAATAAAATAGTCATACAATAAGATAAACTTCACATTTATTTTACCCAATATTTTATTACAATTATGCTACAAATTGAGTTTATACATTGTTGTGTTTTGTGTCATCAAAAAAAAAGTTATGTTATAAATGAAATAAGACATGATTTATGTATGTGTATATGTGTTCATATATATGCATATATACATCTACATACATACATGTATTCATACATATGCATATACATGTATGTACATCCTCGATTTTTTTTTTTTTTTGTGAATTGAAAAATTTACAGTGTTTCTAGCGTTAACTTTGTTACCATGTTAGATATCCATTTTATGAGTTGAAGATCAAACTGTCATACTGCGTGAAATGCGCCAAGAATGTGTTTATTGTACTTCCTTACAAGTACGTGAATATCTATAAAGGCCTTTATTTGTTACTAATCATTACTTTGTTTTTGCTTCCTGTAAAAACTCCACAAATCCTCTCACACAGAGAGTTTTTAAATAATTATTAATTTTCATATTAAATGGAGAAGTGATTTCACTGTGAACCCCAACATACAGACCCTGCTTGTCAAAAATATACCAACAGATGATGTGGAGGAAGAAATATTATGTAATTACATACCATTCAAGTCTCACTAAGCCATAGCTACATCTCTCATCACTGCAATGTTCATGTTCAAACATTCAGCCCCTCCCCCCCTTTTTCACACACACACACGCGCGCGCGCACACACACACACGCGCACACACACACTCGCCCGCGCTGTTTCGATCCTACATCATAACAACGTATACCGAATAAACGAATACTTCAATATGGCATTCAGCTCACCAAGTCAGTGTTTGTTTAATTTTAACTGAACACTTTTTTTTCCTCGTGGTTTCGCACTGATAACTTTGTAATTCAAAAACAAGTGAGTGGTGGTGAAATAAAATTTGTGTTCCAGTATTTGAGATATGAAACCATTTATATGACAACTGTATGCTTCAGATTTGAAATATAGCATTTTATCAGACAACGCAAACTGCAACACACTAACCGGTCAAATTCCCGTCATATGATTTGCCTTGAAAAAACTTTTACCAAATATCATTTTAAAATGATTATATTTCTGTGCTAATAAATTCCAGACTTAAGATATTCCCTTGCTGGATTCTGCGATTACGATACTCTCGTGGAAGCTTTTTGCTCGTAATTATTAGCGATTTCTCCTACGTGGGGATTATTTATTCGTTTGAAACTTCATCTTACCATTCAAATTAAGATTATTAACATGGCGATCTTCGACAACACTGAAACAGCCTTTACAGAAAGCTGTATACTGTTGGAGGGGAGAGAGTGGCAGGGGCTACCATTTTAAACTAGTGACCTGGTCAGCGAACCTCAGTCGAGCTCCGACAACCTTGAGGTGAGGACACGTTGCTACAGGTAAGCCAGCAGCAGAGGGGAGAGAGGGGTACAGCTAGACAGGAGGGGGTATGCTAGTAGCATTAAGGATAGACTAGAGGGGAGGAGTATGTCATAAGACAAATGGGGAGGCAGAGTGAGGGTGTAGAACAAGGATAGGCTAGAAAGAAGAGGGTGTAGAAAGATGGAGTATGCTAGTGTAGCATTAAGGATAGGCTATAGGAATTGGTATACCATAAGGCAAAGGGGTTGGTCAGAGAGAGGGGGTATGCTATGTTAGCATTAAGGACAGGCTAGAGGTGTATTGCAGAGGGATGGGGTATTCTAGAACATAAGGATAAGCGGGAGTAGAGGGGAGGGGGTAGATATAGGCTACATGGGTATGCTATAAGACAGTGGGAGGGAGGGACTAGTAGAGCAGAGATACGCTAGTACAAGCATAGGATACAGGAGGGGGAGTAGAAATACAATCACACCACTTCCCCTCACGGCACTTAGGCACAACTTGTACCAAAAGGGTTCCACTTCCCCTCACTCCCCTTCACAGGCGGGGTCTAAACCCTCAGCACTTAGGTGCTATTCGTGCCAAAAGCCTCTAACAACCAATCCCAGCAAGGGACCCGCCCCCTATAGACCCACTCAGCCAATCAACACCCACCTGAGGGAAGTGGTGACGTGCTATCCAAACGCAGGTTATGCCGGTTTTGTTCCCAGTTGCGCCCGAACATGCGTGCTTCCCGACTAACAATGTTGAAGACAAATTTTTAAAATAAATTTTTCGGAAAATACTAGAAAGTATAAAAGACGGAGCCACCAAAATTTGCATAGAGCTCTAAGAATCGGAGCAAATAAATCAGTGAAAACGAGGTTAACACAATATTCCCCTCCACTGCTTACGTAAGGGTTACTCAACCTATTTGTGTAACTTTTAAATACTAAGCGGTCACAAAATAGTCCATGCATATCATTGCTTATCGTGCAAAATGAAGGAGAAAGTATATATTTTGTTAACTACGCCAGTAAACTATTTTCGAGAAAATGCGTACAAAAATACGAAAGTGCAGTGTAACCCCCAGATTGTAATGTCCCAAAATCATGATTCTAATAAGAATGCTGCATATTTAAACGTTATTATTTCAAGTGTGTGGTACCTTTGTAGATACATGGGTTAAGAGTATATTGAACAGTTACGCGTAAAAATAAAACGAAATCGCTTGGCACCCTACAGCATCGTTCATACAGCAAGTGTCATTAATGTCCCCCAAATCTCACTACTGTAATCAGTTTCATCACTCAATGCTGTAATTATCTTGGCTCAAAAAGTAGTTTTATTATTACCTTATATATGGGGGTTACACTGCGCTTTCGTATTTTGAAACACATTTTCTCTAAAATAGTTTACTGGAGTGAGTTAATCGCCAGTCGGTGCTAAGCGGCGAAACGAGTCGGTTCGACACATGTCACTCCGGGCCCTTCAAGAATTGTGTTCAACCAGTAGTGTACCAATAGCGTCGTATTAGTTCTGGAACATTTAATTTAACTTTCGTTGGCCCGGAGGTGCCCCTCGACCCCCTGCGAATCATCCACCCAGGGATTAGCATAAATTTCATATTTCACTTACGTGGTGTTTTTCCTTGCTCAGTATAGCCCACGGTCGGACTCAGGACCGGGTCCAGTTACTCGCCATTTGGATTGCGTATGGAGTATAGTGTCATGCAACAAATACGTTCATGCATTACGGTGTGTATATTATTTGCTTTCCGCTTCACGGCCTTAAGGGCGCGGGCCCTATAACCCGCACTTTCCGAGTCTGCGTAGGGTGTTTTCTTTTGGTGCTTTAATTTTGTGCTACGGTCGTGCGGAGCGCCTAAGATTCCCCCTGTGTAACCGAAGACGAGCGGGGAGTGTCTATCACAATGCCACTGCAGTCGGCCGCATGGCCATGTAAGTTAAAAGTCTCTTTCCTAGTGGCCATTCTCCAACAATTGGCTGGAGCTACCGGGCATCGTGCCCCGTGCACGCCACTGTCGCTCGGGAGGGCTGGACTATACTTTACTGGAGCTATCTGGTATAATTTACCACCTAACTGCAACCCCCGCCCACGTCCATTTTTCGCCAAACTTGTGTGTCGTTAATGACGAAATTTGCGCATCAAGAACTTCGTGCGAGTGCAGTGCGCGTACGGACTCTGAGCGTGCTAAAACCCACGCGATTGCCATTAGTGAGAAAGGGACAAAGTGTGCGCGAAGGGAGCCATCTTGTGCCCGCATTCAGGCGCAAAGCCCCACTAGCCCCATCCACCCAGAAGGTGGCAGCGCATGCGCTCAAGGAAGGCCTTCCCCTCCACAAGAAGAGTGGCCCTAGTGCATCGGGAGACAGCTGACGGGTCAAGTAAGTAAGTTGTGGTCGGGTATGACACGGTATAGGATGCCGTGGAGTGAGTTTCGGGGACTGTTTGTGTCACATTATGGAGAAGCATTCACTTCGTTCCAAGCACAGAGCCGGCTAGCGCTGAAACCGCAGGGCGATGAGCCGTTATTCGCGTTCGTGTCATGCAAGTATCATGTGCTACGGAAGTACCAGCCACACCTTAGGGCGCGTCAAGTGCTCATCGTCATTTCCGAAACTGCGCGCCCAGAATTATGTGCTTCATTAGTGCCACTGCTGACCTACTACAAGCCAGAGGAATTCATCAGGCCGCCACGCTGTTTGAAAGGGACATGCTGCAATCGTCCCACCACCACACAGAAGCGAAAGTGCGCACCGGCTCCCGACAGCTGCACAGTCAACACCGCCGAGGCTGCAGGCAACCAGCAACGAGCAACAGCGCCGAAGGAGTGAAAGGTATGAGAGTGATCATTTCAAGGGCAATGTGCATGCCGTCAGCAAACCACACCGCCCATTGTATAATCCGATATGTTATGTCTTTTTGTAGTTTATCGGGCTTACATTTGTATCGGTAATGGGATAGTTTCTTTGTTTTGTTGGATTAATTTGTTTTTGGGCTAATTAGTTTTATTTTGGGTAATCTTGATTGGTAGTTTTTTTTTAAACTTCGTTTGTTTAGTTAGGCCCTTATGGCAAGGTGACGTTATTCCCTTTTGGGATTGCGAGGAATATATTGTTTTTAATTTTATTTTAATTTTTTTTTATGTGAAACATTGTAAAAATGTTAGCTCGTATGAATCTGTACCTATCTTGAAATTTACTGTGTCTGAATTTTGTGACAAAGGTAGCCATGTACATACTTGTTTTTTTGAAAACTAATTCATGTGTATGTAGTATAAAACATCTTCTAAAATTTTCAACATATATTGTTTTTAATTTTAGGAGATACATAGTTTTAAATGTTGAAAGTTTTTTTTTATCATTTGCTCAAGTATGAAAGTAAATTTGGAGTCATCAATATGACTTGTAGATTTTATTTGTTTATTCTTATATGTTAGTTAATAAAGGCAAATGTTAATTTAATTCCAATTTATGCGTTCATATTTCAATGTACAGTGTCTGTGCTTTAAGAAATATGGTGGTCGATATCATAAAAATTTAATTTAGCTGTGCAATACAGTTTCTGCGCTAACAAACATATGTAAAATTGTGGGCCAAAGTTAAACCCATGTGAAAGAGGTAAAAATGACACTGTTTCTAGCACAAATAAATAGGGTGGTCAAAGTTGGACAAGTTACAGATGTAACATTGGCCCACTGTATTGTATTATTTTTTGTTACTAAAATAACTTATAAATTGTTGAAACTATAGCTCATGAAGTTGATACATACTAAGGGAATGTAAATTTGTGTTAAGATATGTGTAAAATATAGTGAGGTAATCACAACTGTGTGATAACCTCACAAAGTGGGTCAAAGTTACCCCAATTGACTGTAGTTTTTAAGGTTATGTTTACATACAAGAAGACACCACACACGTGGCCGCACTAATCCATCACTGTAACGATTTCCAGTACCCCCTAGTAATTTCTTTTATGAATGTTTGTTTTTGTATTAACACCTGAGCTATGTTTACCCTTTGTTATTGTTGTGTTTAGCTTTGTTTACCCCTTCTAATCGTTGTTAATGGTTTGTTTACTTTTGTTATCGCCCTCCTGTTCAGTGTTTATGTTTTGTTGTGGATACATGGTATGGGTTTTTAATTTTGGATTCTCTTTTATTTTGTGGATAAGCCCATGGAGTTTTGAGGTTGTCAGAGTGAAGCAGATAGATTGTCCCCCTTAAGAGTCGCTATGCTCACTGTTTTTGGCAATTGAGGTTATGGCCACTTACTGAAGGATTTATGCCCCAAGTGTGAGCTAGTGTTTGCTAGTAGTCATACTACTGACTAATTATTTGTCTTGTTGAATTAAAAATTGATGGCAACTGGCCATGTTTACACTTTTACACCCAAACACGATTTACTTTACATTCAACACTTGATTTATGTGGTACTTTAATGGTTGGATAACCATAGTTGGTAGCCAAGGAACTGTTTTGTTTATATACAGTCACTATTGATACACTGTATTACATTTACACATATTTATGAACAGTATTGGATATGAACTGGTATGAATTACACCTCGTTTATCATGTTTTATAGTTTTTAACTCATTTGGCAAGGACTTTACACTTTTATTACTCGTTTACACTGCTTTTACATACATTCACATATTTTATTGATTTAAATTTACTTGTTAACATTTTATTTCGTCGCCAGGCATTAGGTTAAGCCTGACGATCACATTCCTCCTTATCACTACAATAACACTGACATTTTATTTAATAGTTATTATTTTACACTTTGTAACAATTTGGTTGGAGTCACGGGGGATAGTGTACTCCTCTTACATTTGATCATATAGCTCGTTATTTTCTTCACCTTTTAGCAATTGGTTTCGACGCCGGGTATCATTAGAGTATTTCATCTGTCATTACATACATTTTCAATATTTACCTTATTAACAATTATTTGGAGTCCCGGGGATGGTGAGCTCCCCTTACATTTATTACATAGCTTATTTTTTACCTCGTAACAATATTGTTGCAGACATTCCGCAGAGAATTTTCCGAAATGTAGAAATTGCAAACATCTACAAAAGTCAAGATTCAAATGCTGTGGAATATCAATGCAATATGTAAGCAGAAACAATCACACATTTTATACGATCCTGACAGACAAGTACAAAATGCTTTTAAAACACGTAATAGTTGAAAACAGATGGATGAACAACAACAAAATATTATCTCCCAAACATGAGGGCCGAACAGTAAACGTACACGTATGTAGACAGATGTTTCTAGATATTTTTCAAACAGGAATATCACACCTTCTGAATTCACGTAATACATTTCTGGAGGAAGGTAGTCTGCCGAAATAAAAAAGGGGCAGTGACGCTAGTTCTGAGAAGTATGCTGAAAGGAAAAATTCGGTTAAGAGCTTCACTGAGATATCTAAATCCATTAAGAGTCACTACAGTATAACAAAAACTATAACCAAGTAATATCTTCCCAGGAATTTGAACATCACCGCAATGTGGGAGCAATATAATGAAGTTCATGAAGAAGAGTTACAGGTGATGTATGAATATTTTAGAACCATTTTTGTTACTAACTCAAAAATAAGTTTTGCAACATCTGCAACCGATCGCTGTTCCACTTGTTTGTAACTGAAGGAAGTCATAAAGAACTGTACGAACCCTGAAAGAGTAGAATATCTGAAAACAGAGCTGATATTCCATGAAATGCTTGATAATGCATTCTACAGTTTACTATGATTACAGAAGAATTTAGGTTTGCCCAGAGTACAAAATCATGCTGCATACTATGCATGCCAATTGTATTTATATTTATATAATTACACAATGTGTTAAGCATCATCACACGATTCTCAAAGTTTCCAGAACACATTTCATCTTTGGACTGAAGCTAGCTTTAAAAATGCTCAAATGACACGGCATCTGCGTTGTAACATTGCAGAATTCTAACCTGGTGGATATTCAATTGCATCCGTCTGTTTGCTGATTGGTGTGGTAGACAAAACAAAAAGAAAAATTTAATAGGAATGTTATACAAGTGGTTTGTAACAATAACCTCCTCAGTCACTTTTGGCATTTCCCATAGTTGGTCATTCCTTCTTCCTGCCAGATCGTGTGTTCGGAAAAATTGAACGTGTTCTGAAGAATATACCAGGAAATATTGACCCTATGGAATATGAGTATGTGATTAGTACATTTGGATATGACATTCATCTAGGAAAAACTTGCCTTGTCTATGACTGGAAATCAGCAGCGGGGGATGTTCTGAAACCAAGTTGCAGAAGTTGCAAATGATACCGACTCTGATGTACTTCCATATGAAAATGTTGCAATTCAGATTTAAGCCAGTTTTTTTATGATTTTCTGTGGCCTGAAAAACATTCTTATAATATTTTATTGTAAGTAGAATGTGTTAAGTGTGTTACAATATTGTTTAACGTGTATATTAAGTACTAGGAACAGGATAGGACAGTACTTTTTACTGTGCATTTGATGCAGCATACTGATGTAAATTTTTACTGGGAGTTCATTTACTTTTGTGACTGATGTGTATGCAAATATCTGTATATATTTACAGATTTATAATTTAAATATTCCCCAAGCCAATAATGCATTACTACTTAAATACAACCAGTTTTTGCACACTAGTATGTATTTGTATATACAAATAAAAAACCCTGACAAGCATTAGAACAAATATTTAATAACTCATAAGCACTTTGTTTATTAAATTTACTATTTACAGTGCAACATCTGCTCAAAATTGTGAGAGTGCCGAACGTTGCCGAAGGTGTTTTGAACGAACTAGACTGAAGAGAGCCATTTTAAAATAAAATATAAATACATTTATCAGAACATATGCTGCACATGTTTAAATGACACCCAGTGTCGGCAGTCATAATTTTTTACTCAGCAGCCATATTTTCCTCCGGCTTATTCCTTGTTTATTCCAAGTTGTCTACATTTTTGTTAGCATGCTATTATGCAAGGCTAATTTGCTTTATCTGGTGCATGGATACGTTCCCAAGAGTTTTCTGCTAAATGTGGGCATGATAATCCTCAGAGCGGCCCAGCTGACAACTAGAGCCTGCTTATAGAAGAACAGTAATACACTGTAGTATATAACTGCAGTAGAACGGCTGTAAAACGATACTAAAATATTCTGTTCCATAAAAGTATGTGCCAATTTCAGTAGAGTAAGTTACTATAGTAAAAAACGTTCGTCAATAGCGTGCAGCAGACAGCACTTATGCTGGCGTTATTTACAATTTGAAAACATGGCACGAAAGAATACAGACCTGAAAAAAAAAAGGTTTTTGCAACATGTTTAAGCAACAAAGATGTTTTGCTCGGAAAATTCTCTGAATGGCGAACGAGGAGTACACACTTATAGGATCGCTCGTGCGCGTAGTGTTTATTTGCAGGTGTCTTAGTCGTTTGTCTTAATTTTATATTATTTAATATTGTCGCTAAACTATCCGTGAAAAAAATCGCGTTTCTTTGCTTACCAAAATTACATAGTTCTCCTCGAAACTGTTATTTATATTCATTTATTTCTGAGGCACGCTCTAGGAAACAGAAATGGCTGCGAAACAAGTGGAACTTCGGCAGCACGAAGAGATTGTGCAAGAGCGGGTCAGTAGTATGATTATGCCGGTTCCAGGACAGGAGCCGGAGTGTGGCGCCCGCCCGAGTGTGGCGCCCCCCGCCATGTTGTGATGTCACGTCCCCGGCCACCATGTTGGATGACAGTGACCTTGACCTACCTTGACCTTGACCTTGAGTGTCAAATTACCAAAATTTCGAAAATTTAAAAAAAATTTCAAAAATTCAAAATTTTCCAAAAAATTTAAAAAATTTCAAAAAATCCTGAAAAAATATTACCTCCATCTTGATTCCGGACGCCATATTGTTTCCGGCCGCCATCTTGGTGTTTCTTCCAAAAAAAATTTCGATTTCGCATTCCATTATAACCCCGCACGTATTTAATAAATAAAATTTTTAGAAAAAAAACTTTTTAATAAAAAAACTATTTAATAAAAACCTTTTTATATAAAAATTATTTAATTAAATCAACTACCGGCACGTCTTACCCGGACGAGCTCCATCGACACACTGACGCCCCCCACCACTTTTCACATGTATATATTAACTAATACCCCCTCCCCCTTTCCCTAACACGTACTTTAATTTAATTGGCCGTTAGTCACGTGATGAATTCCCCCCTACTTTCCCCTCTCACCAACACTCGTGTTATAACCCGCTCAAACTAATACACCCCCTCCACCCCCCTCTCCCAACTTTACCACCCCTTTCTTATAATTTATATTAAAATATATTTCCTTTATAATTCTCACTTCACAGCACGTCACCAGTGTCTTCACATAGCAGCTAGATGACCGTAAGTAGTAACAACCAACGATTGAGACTACGTATTGATCATCAATTTTAAAATTATCGGTTTTTTTAACATTGTAACTATAATTTCAAAAACTTTATTTGAATACCATTAATGAATACTACTTAAACATGACATATTTCTTAGCTATATCCGATCAATTCCCAGTAAAATCAATCAATTATTAAAAAAACTTGTTAGTAAATACTTTTTATAGCTATACTGACATTGTTTCCTACGGAACTTCATCGTCTACACTAACACTCCTACCAAATTAGCTACATTTCCTTCAATTTCCGATAAAATCAATCATTCGTTTTGAAAAAAAAAAACATATTTATCAGGACAGTTACATATGCAATACTCTTCGTCTACTTTCAAACATGGTGTACACCACCCCATCGAAGAAACTGACGTACAATTTCATATTCATACTACTTATGCTAAACACACCACTCCTACGCCCTCGCACCTACCATCGAGTACCCCCTCACAACTCTACCTTCACTCTCCATCAGTCACGTTAGAACCTGTCCGAACTGATTATTATACTCTTCTGCAGTACATATACGCGCGTATGACATTGTCTCTGCCTAGCGAGCAGTTTCATATACACAACATCTCGCAGCTATGCAAATAGCATCATAAAATCTCGTATCACTGGCCTTCTTTACCAGAACCGTTGCTTCAGATTCATATATTACTATTTTTTATTCTATCTTTACCTTTTACACGAAAAAAGTATTTAAATCGTAATACTTATTCTCGTCAAACACCCACGTTAATTAAAAAACACCGTTTCCTTAATTAAAAAAATTTATGTACATTCAATATATAATCAACTACTTGTAAAACAAACACCGCATACCTTGGAAATATATTTAGACTTCACCTGAAAACATTCAAAATCATGTCCATGTAATGCTTGACTAAGCATCAAAAAACCTTAGTTTATTGCGCTCATCAACTTCGTGTCGTCACAATGCAAACTAAGGCTTCGTAACAGAAGCTTCATCCATGCTTCGTTGACCCAGTCTCATATATTGCCAGTTTTGTCAAGGGAGTCGACATAGTCATTGTCATGTAGGTAGCTATCACCGGCGAAGATATCACCAACAGAGGTAAAGCTACCACAGTGATAGTCGAAGATGTTAAACCCGAGCTCACATCACGTCATAACTTATTCACTGATGTAGATAAAATTCTGCTTCACTGCTTCAATTCCCACTAGTTACAGGAAATATCGAACACATACTGTACTATTTTTTTTTCCGAAGTGAGTTGTGGTCATGGGCAAGTTACGACGCATATAACCTGACTCAGTCATCTCTTATTCATTCAATTTAATAAATATCATACAGTGGTACGAGCTTCGTCCTGTTCGCTTTCCTACAACGTGTGTCTTAATACGGTACCGGTTCAGTGAAATAGCACTCCATCCATACATTTTATTTCTTAACTCAGTGATTTTTCAACTCTTCTCAAGGTTATCGAACCGAATTTTTTTTCATACTATGATGTAATGTACGCTAGTCCTTGCTGATTTCATTTCAATATATGTCTTTAGACTACCTCAGAAAGCCAAACACATCCGTACAATTACATTTTTATTATAAATATCTGTACAACCGTAGATGCTTTAGCTTCTCAACTTTCATCGTGTTCGTCGTAATCATCTCGTCATATTCCTAACTGACCGATAGACGTATTAATACACATGAACTCGCGCCCGCACTTCTAACACCCATAAACCAAACAGTCCTTATTCATACATGTTTTTCGTCTCATATCACCTACCCTACCATGTCAACATGTACTGTAAATCATGTCACAGAACCAACAAGGGTATCTTGAAGTTATTGACAAATATTCCGGGCTGTTCACATATGAAACAGAAGTTAACTATGGCTTCACCATTAACACATCATTCGTAGTAAGATCAATTTTTTCCTAAGTTCAGTCCATCGTCGAATCATGTTGCTTTCCAGGGAGAATATCATGACATGTACTTATATGCTATACGTGCATACAGTCTACAGCGCTTACATCAATATGCTGTACGACACTGGTTTGTATTACATTTACTTATTCCTAGTCTCCATACGCAAATGTCTTGTAGCACTGGTGTCTAGAAGGTGTTGT